>BQNB010085037.1:0-28581 GCA_026074375.1 Tanacetum coccineum
ATCCGCGTGTTTCAATATATACATATATACGAAATCAAAAGGTAATAAAATAAGTAAAACTAACACACCCTTATTAACTATTAACAAACAAACCAAACGCACCCTTATGTGCTATAAAACGCCAAACCAAACGCACCCTAGATGGCTGTAAAACAGCCATCCAAACGCCCATGTTGGGCTAAAAACACAGCAAACAAACACCCCCTTTTGGGCTGTTACACAGCCAACCAAACACCCTTTATATGTTTAAAAGTCAAACGCACCCCTTATGTGGAATAGAACAGCCAAACGCCCCCTTATTTGGTATTTATAACCCGAAACAAACACCTTTTAAAATTAATAAAAATAAATGACTAAAAAAAATGTAATATACACAAACTATATTTAACCATCCAAAAGTGGAGGTGGTGGTGGTTTCGGTTGGCTGTCGTGGCGGCTGAGCCGCGACGGTGGTTTCGGTGGTGATGGCAGCAGAAGGTGAGGGTGGCTCGGTGGTGGTGAGTACGGTAGCAGCGGCTGCTGCCGCAGTTGGTGGTGGGGTGGAGATGCGTGACGAGGTGATGGGGTGAGGATAGGTTGGTGGCGGCTGAAGGTGGTACAATGTGGATGAAGATGATGACGGTGGTGTTGTTGGCGATAAGGTGGCTGATGATGGTGGTGAGAGGGTGACGAGGGAGGCGGCGGCTGGTGTTATGGCGGGATGGAGATGATGTTGACCGGGTGATGGAGTGGTGGAGGTGCGGCGAGTGGTGGTTGGAGCTGGAGGTCGACCGGAGATCGCCGGAAACACGCCGGAATCTGGCCGGATATGGGAAGGAGGCGCCGGAAATTTAATGGGGAGGGAAGAGTGTGTTAGGGTTTTGTGTGTGTGTGTAGAGATGGAAATGAAATAGAAGTTATATATTTTTATATATATATTAAACTTTAAAATGAAAGTGTCAAGTTATAAATAGTTTAGGGTTCATTTTGTAACTTTTTAATGAGTTTTTGATAATTATCGTTTCGGGACTCGTTTGAGTGACTTAACGGACGAACCAACGCACGAAATTTGCGCCATTGTTTTCCAAATCATTTTTCTGATAAAAACGAGTATTTACTTGATTATTATTTTATAAATGTTTTTATAAGACTTATTTAAAAATCATTATTATTTATTTGGTACCATTTGGTCTCACGGGTAACCTTTGTCCGTAAAATTTAAAACTTTAATTTGAACATTCGTGTTTTAAAATAACCGCTTTTGAATAAAAATTAAATAATTTATTAAATATTTTTATTTAATAAAAAGTGATAATTAAATATAAATTTAATTATTTTTGGGTCGGTACGAGTTGCGTTCAAAATTTTGCGAGGCTATTTCAGTCATTTTCTGCTTGGTTTCAAGTCTCGGGCAAAACTAAAAAGTTGTCCGGAATGTCGTTTTATGTCAAACGCTAGTATACCCCATAATTAATAATTCATTTTGGCGGGTCGTTTTTGATAAATCAATTTGGGAATAAAATATATCTTCTCGTTTTCAAGTCAAATAAGTTAGAAAAATAAATTTGCAAATGAGCGATAATAATCGAAATTATGATTTATTATTTAAAAACGTTTCAAAAATTTTACCGGCTACGCGGTAATCGTTTTTATGTGACCGTAAAAGGTCAAAAAGTCAAAAGTCAAGTCGGAACCAAAAAGTCAAAGGGTAAAATAGTAATTTAAAATATCGAAAATTGCGGGGTGTGACAGTACCTACCCCTTAAAGGAATCCCGTCCCGGGATTCGATTTTTGTTAACCTATTGTGTGATTAGGAACATATTTAGGATTTAACAAATCCGTTTTTAAACATGGCGTTGAAAATTTTATTCAGCAAAATTCAATGTTTTGACACTTCTTAATATACAAAAATTTTGGGCTAAGTTTGACCAGGTTATTTAATTTATCAAAGCCTTAACCTTCAAACAAGTCAAACACTTACTAGACAATAACCACATTTGTGGTCCTTCTCATACCCGACACCAATACTTTTCTAAGGTCATAATACATCTTATCAGCTCCTGGGTGTACAAAGTACTTTTCGACTTATGGCTTTCCGTCATATCAGGTTCTCACATCACCCTAACAAAGACACCCATAATCGAACCAGGTAGTACAAAGATCCTATCACTTCTCTGTATTTATTCCATCACCTCCAAACCTTTCTGTAATCTACAACACATCCACAGCCTCCTTCAAGCCGCCAGATCCTATCCTTGATACTTCCTACTGAAGGGGGGGTGGGGGAGGGGCATAATCAAGCTCTAACTCTCTTAGGCTTTACTCTTTCCTTCCTACTTAGGGCATCAGCCACCACATTCGCCTTACCAGGATGGTAGCAAATCTCATAGTCATAATCACTAAACAACTCTATCCAGCGACGCTGTCGCATATTCAACTCTTTCTAACTAAAGATATGCCGAAGACTCTTATGATCCGTATAGATGACACTCCTTGTCCCATACAGATAATGTCTCCAAATCTTAAGGGCAAACACAACTGCTCCCAATTCATAATCATGGGTCGTATAATTCTTTTCATGAATTTTCAACTGCCTAGACGCATATGCTATCACTTTACCTCTCTGCATCAACAAGCAGCCTAGTCCTAATCCGGACGCATCACAATATACCACAAAGTCTTCCGGTCCATCAGGGAGAGCTAGAACAGGCGCATTACACAACTTACCCTTCAAAGTTTGAAATGCCAATTCTTGTTCCTCACCCCAATCGAAAGTCTTACACTTCTGAGTCAAGATAGTAAGAGACTTAGCTATCTTAGAAAAGTTCTCAATGAACCTAAGATAATATCCAGCCAATCCTAAGAATGAACGAGAGTTTTAGGGGCTTTCCAATTCTTAACAGCTTCAATCTTACTAGGGTCTACATGAATCCCGTTACCATTTATCACATGCCCAAGAAACTGCACTTCTCTTAGCCATAATTCACACTTAGAAAACTTAGCATACATTTTCTCCTTCTTGAGCAGTTCCAAGACTAACCATAATGTTCAACATGACTACCTCTCGAGTCTTAGGAGTAGATAATGATATTCGTCTATAAACACTATCAAACTATCAAGATAAGCTACAAAGTCTATTGATCAAATCTATGAATACGCTGGTGCGTTAGACAGACCAATAGTGCATTATGTGACTCAAAATGGTCATAACGAGTTCTAAACGCAATCTTTGGAATGTCCATCCATATGCACTCCACAGCTGATGTATCCAGACCTAAGATTTAATCTTTGAGAAAAACTATGACCCTTGCGTTGGATCTAATAATTCTTCATCATAGAAGCCGACAAACGATTCTTCAATAGTTAACGTTGTTAATTCTCTATAGTCAATACACATCCTAAAAGAACCATCCTTCTTTTCACAAACAAAACCGGTGCTCCCCAAGGCGATGAGCTTGGTCGAATGAAATCTTTGTCTTAGAGTTCCTTGAGTTGTCCCGATAACTCCTCCAATTCAGAAGGTGCCAAACAATAGGGAGACTTTGCAATCGGTACAGCTCTAGGGATTAACTGAATCCAGAACTCAATTTCTAGAAGAGGTGGTAATCCTGATAAATCATTCGGATATACCTCGGTAAAATCTCTAACCACAACAATCTCTTCTTGTTTCTTATCGCTAGCCTTAGCACTCATCAAAAGTCTCGCTTTCTCTTCCGATCTTTCCCTTAACACTCTAAGCACCTTGCAATCTAGTAGTGGTATCCTCACTACTTTCTCATGATAAATTATTTTAGCCTTATGGTTAGACAACCAATCCATACTTATAATCACATCAAAACTCCCATGCCCGAATGGTATCAAATCGCTATCAAAGACATGACCCTCGATTTCTAATTTGCAACTCTTAATAACCTTATCAATCTCTACTAGCTGCCCGCTAGCTATCTCAATCTCATATCTTAGAAAACCTAAATTCACTTGGCTCTATCCTTACAAGGTATAAAAGTATTGAAACAAAGCTATAAGTCGGCACCAGAAGTCAAATAAGGTAGTGTCAAATGATTGTTCAAATCAAACATACCGTATAGAATGTTATCGGATCCTGGCGAGCTTCCTCTGCTCCCAACATGAATGCCCTACCCCTAGCTTGGTTCCCTTGGTTTCCACGACCCTGACCCCCATTATTAGCAACAACTTGGTTTGGACGGTTTCCTCTCGGTCCTTGTGCTCTATTCAATCTAGGACATGCCAGTTTGAGATGGTCGATACTCCCACATTCGTGCATGCTCCAGAGCAGGTGTTTGGGTTCTTTACATTTACCGAGTTCACATTCCTAGGCACAACTCTACAATCCCTTGCAAAATGACCTGGGCGGTTACAGTTAAAGCATGTGCGACAAGGCCCTCCGGGTGCATGGTAGGAGTTGCAGGTGGTACACTTGGGCCAAGCACCCATATTCTCTCTTCCTACAGGGTTTGCGGTTGTAGCAAAAGCATTTCCAGTCCTAGTCCTCTTATTATCATCCCTACCATTCTTATCCTTGCTAGGTTCCCCCACATTTCCTCTTTTCTCAACCTTCTTAATTGATCCATTCCTAACAGCCTCATCGGTCAGTGCACCAAAAATCTGCACAGCCTTCTGCATAGTCTTTGGCTCTGTTGCTGCCACCATCCCACGGATCTGTGGAGCAAGGCCATACACGTATCTCTCAATCTTCCTACTTTTAGGAGTCACTAAATGTGGAACTAACCTAGCCAACTCATGAAACCTATCAGTATAAGCCGCATGGCCAGCCCCGACCATAACATGATTCCACAGCTCAGTTTCCAACTTTTGCATCTCATGACTAGGACAAAACTCTTCTATCATCATAAACTTAAAGTCATTCCATGACATACTAACAGCAACTTCCCGGCTTAGCGTGCGGATCTAAGAGTTCCACCACGTTAAAGCCTTACCCACAAATGAACCAGCAGTGTATTTCACTTTTTGGTCAATACTACAACCACTCATATCTTGCACGGACTCCATTTTCTCAATCCATCGAGTAAGAAAACAGCTCCTCCCTACATCATATTCCTTAGGTTACAAGCTATGTACTCCTTATAGAACAACTACCTATTTCCATCACTAACACATTCCTAACGTTCTCATTAACACATTTCCAGTTTTGATTTCAATCATTTCCTTGTTTACCAAACCTGAAGCTAAAATGAGGCGGGTAGAGGTTTCTATAATTGTTGGGCAATGATCGTCAAGACGTCGGGTGCTCCTCCAACACCCCCATTGGCTCCCTCTACATTCCTTTAGCTACCTCACCCCCGGGTCATTCCCTTAAACCAAATCAAATTCTTCAACACGCTCAACTATACCCCCCTGTCCTCTACCCCATCTACCTCTACCAACCCGTTCACAAAAACCGTGATCCCCTTCCTCTGATTCGCAACAGGTCGGCCAACACTTCAGGTCCTCATCCTTGCGGTATATCTATACGAGGGAGAAACAGAGGCAACGTAGGTAGTAGGAATACTCACATAATATAGAAATATCTTTACATATATATAATTTTACACATAATACCCCCTTCTGGTGTCAACATCAATTTGTGTGGACGGCATTACCAAGTACAAGTAAGTTATGATACTTTTATAACTACGTTGGCCACCGTATTAATATATGCATCCTTTCCCAGTCGTACTTAGTACTAAGCTCACAAATTTCAATGACTGGCATAACTAAAGCACAAACCGCTAACACGCGAAAGCAAGAAAAAGAGGAACACCACACACATAGATCCTATATGCAACTAAATGACGGGTCTTAGGTTATAGTCTAAGGCCCCCCCCCCCCCCACACCCCCCCCCCCCCCCCCCCTCCCCCCCCCCCCCCCCCCCCCCCCCCCCCCCCCCCCCCCCCCCCCCCCCCCCCCCCACCCCCCCCCCCCCCCCCCCCCCCCCCCCCCCCCCCCACCCCCCACCCCCCCCCCCCCCCCCCCCCCCCCCCCCCCCCCCCCCCCCCCCCCCCCCCCCCCCCCCCCCCCCCCCCCCCCCCCCCCCCCCCCCCCCCCCCCCCCCCCCACCCCCCCCCCACCCCCCCCCCCCCCCCCACCCCCCCCCCCCCCCCCCCCCCCCCCCCCCCCCCCCCCCCCCCCCCCCCCCCCCCCCCCCCCCCCCCCCCCCCCCCCCCCCCCCCCCCCCCCCCCCCCCCCCCCCCCCCCCCCCCCCCCCCCCCCCCCCCCCCCCCCCCCCCCCCCCCCCCCCCCCCCACACGCCACCTAGTTCTCTATACCTGCTTTCTGATTACCAATTTGTCACACCCTGAAATTGGCGGAAACACGAGAAAGCAACATAATGAACAATCATAAATAAATACAATATAGAGAAAAACTACAATGCATAAACTTCAAGTGTTACGAAGACCATCAACCTCGAACAAACCTCGAGTGATGTCCCAAATCATAACCAAATCCATAATCTCTTACAATTCCAAATGCCCACACAGGGGTCCAAATCCAAACTTAAACCAAAACTTCCAAATACTAAGAACCAAACAAATAAACAAGCAAGGCTTCACATGAAAAATCCACACGGGATACTCCTAAGCCTGCTATTACATATCACCAACTATTCATCTTTCACTTCACCTAAAAAATGACACTAGGTTTGACCTTAAACCCAAAAGTTGTGCCAATATCTCAAAACAGTGGACAATAGTGCAATATGATAGTGAATATATGAGAATCACCCATGACTTAGCATCCTCGCTAATCATGTAAACACGACCTAGCATACCCGCTAGTCGATCACCATGCCCTAGCATCCCCGCTAGTCAGGTAGCAAAATATGTCACTTACGCACCTAAAGGGCCTACCAGCTAGAGCACTATATTAGGGCAGGACCACAAATAGACATGGCAAATCCTTGCCAATCACCCTTGCCGTGCCAAACACAGTACACGCAAGTAAAATCACAACCCTTGCATGCCAAACACAGTACATGCAAGTAAAGTTACATCACATATATTCACATAGCAATCATAAGCACATAATTGTCCCAAAAACAAAACCACGTTTCGCACAGTTCAATTTCAAAACAGTTCAAAACACATTTGAGTATCATTTTCCCCCAACGGAAAAACAGTAGAAAAATTAGGCTACGAGAACTCACCTCAAGCAAGTCTTAAGCAACCAAATCTCAATCACACAAGCAAATGCAACGACGTCCTAACACGACCTAGTCCAGTTAATGTCCCATTTTATTCATTCATTTCCAAAACAATCTTCACGTTTGATACATAGAGGTTAGATGCGTTGTACAATTACCCATAACAATTTAGTGGTGTGATGGTTGACGTCTCATCCCAAGATATCTTATCAATCCGATATCTCAACAATACATACTTATACTATTTAAAGAAAATAGATAAGTAATATAAGTAAATATTTATAATAAATAATTCTAAATATAGCTCGATAAGTCCATTCGGTACCTCCTAAGTTACCATAAAAAAATAATCATAATATGGTTAAATTGAAACGTTACTCCAATAAAAAGCATATAAAGAATTTTCAAGAAAAAATATATTTTTTTGTCTTTTAGTAAATTTATTAAAAATATAAAATTATAATCAACATCGAATTTATTATTAAAACCAAAATAAAGTTCTTAGCTAAACATTTTCTAAGTGTAACTTTTTACGAAATTCGACAAGAACCCGTACGCTTAATACACGTTATATCCAAAGGTTTTAAAACTTAATTTCAAATTTTTTCATTCACCATTTTCGACACTTTTCGAGACAGTAAAAAAAAAAAAAAAACAAAAAAAATTCCAAAATCACAAATCTTTACCTTATACTAAAACATTTTTCCCAAAATAACGTTTAATATCACTTCTATAAATACATTCCCTTTCAAAAACCCGTCTAAACTTTTAAAACGACCTACATATCGCTTATTGGGCTTTAAGGCCCAACAAGGGTCCATTAAGGTATTTATAAGTCCAAAACACGTTCTAAACCCAAAACTAAGGTCCATTTATATACATAAGCTCATACTAATAAGTAGAAAATAACTCTGACTACAATAAGCCATCAAATAAGCCACGGCTTATTTCTGCCTAATGGATCATGAGCCCAAGAGTTCAAAAATCAAGTCCGTAAGCTTAAAATAAGCTAGCACGCTACGTATAGTATTTGGTTACTACCATAAGCTATAAAAATAGTCCACGAGTATACGCCATACCACGTAAATAATCAAAATCACTTCCCTTGTGATTTTAAAATAAGACGTGAGCATATAAGCTCAAAATAAGTCACGAAAAGCCCACAAAATAAGCTATACAAGCTATTATTCAAAATAAGCTATTTAGTGGTATGTGCTTAAATACACATACCTTTTACCTAATAAAACGACCCTAAATGACCTAAAACAGATGAAAAATACATTGTATATGTATGTTTTGTCAAATGCATTGTGCAGGTAATGGATATGTCAAAAATGGACAAAAATATAGCAAAATGAACAAAACCGAGCACGGGATTGGAAAGAGCGCGAGATATCAAAGCCGAAGGCGTGCCCATCTTTTACGGACCAACCCGGGCCCATTTTATTGGGCCAGGTCAGCCCATGATTAATACTATAAACCTTAAACTTTTATAACAAATTCAATCCATTTATCCATTATCCATTAATTCAAGTCCAAGTCCAAAACACTTATAGCCCATCCCAAAGTTAAAACACGGGTCAAATGGTCAAATTTACTATAGCCTTATCCCTTACCTTTTCCCTCTATTACTTTCACACAGGGCAACACACGCACACATGGTAAACTCCTCACTGAACCACACACACGCTCAAATGCTTCTAGAAACCTTATCCCTAACACATCTGACAAGCAACCTGATACGCTGGCAATCCTATGTTATACGATTGGATGATGGGACGTGGACAAGATTTAAAGGCTCATGAGTGGTGATGGAATGAGGGTTAAGGATTTAAGCTCAGGATGCGCCTATGCTCCTAGAAACCTCTCAGCTTAGCACATAATTAAGGTTCTCATACAGGAGAAAAAAGAAAGGATTTTTAAGCTTAAGCTTATTTTGTGCATAATATCCGTTAGTTATAGCTTATTTGTGCTTAATAATCTTTTAGCTTAAGCTCTAGGACGCGACAATGCCTCCAAAATCCCCCTTCTACTTTATTGTGCTTAAATATCAGTTAGTTTATTGCTTAATAGTCTTTATTAGCTCTATATACTATATCTGTTCTAACGAAGTTATTAGCTATTTCAAATTTTCATAGTCTAAAAATGATGAAACGGTTTTTTAAAGGGGTGTTTGGCACAAGCAGCACTAACACTTATTAGTGCTGCCTAAGCCATTTTGGTTTTTAAATCAACTTTAATCAGCCTAATCGTGTTCTAAATAGTCAGTAGTTATAACATTATCAAAGTCTAAATCTCAAATTTTAGTTTGATGATATGCCATGTTTGAATAGAATCCAACTACATGATAAGGGTTTATTACTCTCACGTATGCCGAATTAGAAACACTCTTCTATATGTAAGCACGTGTAAGAGTGCAAAACCCTTACCACACTCTGATGGCCATTCCTACATCCATGTAAGGAGTCAACAACTAGAAAAGCAAGCCGTAAAATTAAGAATAAAATAACAAGCCTGCCACCCCCTTAACTTGCACATGTTCAGTTGGTATATATTTATAGATAGACCAAACAACCCTGGTATCCAGCCGCACCAAAATTAGACATAATCATTTATAAGGCTCAGATAGATTACAAATCAAAAAAGCATATGTATCCGCCATCATTGCCATCTATAATCAATATGACCAAGAGAATTAATCTTACACTTTCAAGTAACTATAAATACTCTAGGCAGTTATCTGAGAACATAAAAAACAACAACACCTGTTATTTTCCACAATCTCGAACAACTTCATAGAGTATTTCATGATGAATTATAATCAACATCACCAATATTTATACAAACAACACCATGGCTGCAAACACCGGTTACATTCATTCAAATACCTTCCGGGTTGCCAAGCCAACCACTGCCTGAACCTCACCAATATTTATACACACACTCATTCAGTGAGTAACCTGATATTCCACTGCCTCGTTTTACCTACCTACATACTAAAGATGGAAATGAAAGCAACCGAAAAACAAGGGATCAAAGAACGCTATGGTTGCAAACACCGGTTGCATTTATTTAAATACCTTTCGGGTTGCCAAGCCAAGATACGGGTCAAATACCACCCTGTTAAATCGGTCAAGACAGAGTAATTTAGTCATTCCACGAACCTGAAGCAACTTCCTACAGTATAAAAGCATCAAATTAATCCATATTAACTTTTAACCCCAAACTAAAATCTCAAGAATCCCCAAATATATATTTTTATGGGTAAAGGGGTAACCTCGGTAAAATAAAAAACTAAAAAACAAAAAGACAGATAAAGAATTAGAGTCAACCTCGTACATGAAATCAAGATCGACCAACATACCACACGACTGATGACATCAAATAACGTCTATTTTATAGCATCATTTATCCCATGTAATTGACCCATTTTATATGATTATTGCAAAGAATTGTTACTTAGTCGTTTGTATTTGAGATTTGCAGTAATTATAGAGTACTTGATGAAACTTGACTAAAAGACACGCATTTTGGAGATTAAACGAAGATATTTTGAAGATTACTATTCTGACAACCAATACGCCGTATCCATCAAGGAAGATACTGCGTATCTGTGCCTGTACTCACCAAAGACCACAAAGGAAACATGATCAATACGCCATATCCAAAGAACACTAATACGCCTTATTGAAGATATAAAAGGTGAATATTATGGAAGATATCAAACGTGGTCCCTACTCCAAGAAACTCCCGCTACGCCGTATCGAACCCATTCGATATGCCATATCGCACCAACTTCAGACCCTATAAATAGAAAACTAAAAAATAAGTTTTAAGTGTGCTAAATCATATTCTCGATACCTAAGCCACAAAAGTTAATTTTTAGAGGAGAAAAAGAGCAGAAGAAGTCTCGCAACGCATTCTAATCCATAGGAGACAATGTGTAATTTATTATACTTTTGTAATCATTTAGTTTTTGGTATCATTCGTTAACTCGGTTAGTTTACCTTGGTTAAGCCATTACTCTTGTATTAATTATGATGTTTGAAGGATAATGCCTTCGAGTATTAGCCATTGTTATGAAGATCTTAATGTTTGGTTTGTTTATCTCGATTTCTTAATTTATCATTGAATTGCTTGTTTATATTTATCATCATACTTGTTTACGTGCTTAAATATGCTACCTATCATTCAACTAGGTCTAGTCCTACATATTTAATGCGATGTAACTTCGGTGTTGTTTAGGCGTAGGCTAAGAGTCTGGGATAGCTCTCCGTATTGCAATTTATATATATAGAATCATAGGATCACAAATATTGACCTATCTTTGCCCTTTGATTGTGAGCTTAGTTGAGCCATAAGGTGACCTTGGTACCAACGAGTACGTTCTAATCAATTGGTAAAGACTCGGACAGTGGACTACTAGTATATAAAGAGCCATTAAGCAGTAAGTAGGTAAAGTCTCTATGAGCCAGGGTTTAACAAGATCACCATTGCCTTAATCCCTAAGATAGATTATTTCAACAAATAAGGATGCTTTATGCGGATGCTTTAATTGTGACAGAATTAATGTGTCTAGGTCTTAGGAATAAGTTCCGCCTAAGTCTAAGAATGATATACCACCTCGAGATAAGTAATCATTGCACTGAATAAACAAACCAACTTCTAATTGGATTAATGATGGCTAATACAGTTTCCTGTTATAAGGCTTGACCGCTCTTTTATCTTCTGTTAATTTGCTTGCATGGGTTAAAGTGTCTTGAATTGATTGTAGTCACCACCAAACCCGTGCCAGTCTGTTAGACTGAAAACCCCCATTTTAACCTGTTAGAGTTATGGATTAGAACTAACATAGGATTAGCATAGGTTTGACTTAGATTAGTAAACCAAAGTATTAATAAATTAAAAGATTTAACCTCGCTTCAAGGGTTCGACACCCTACTTACCACGAATCTATCACCGACCGGGTACACTGCCCGTTAAAGTGTTGTTTTTGGTTAAGTCAGCAAAATATAAATTTAAAACTTGAATCATAAAAATATACACCACATAACGACACATCAGTAACGATTCTTGCAATAATTATATAAAAGTGGATAACTTATTCTGGATAAATGATGGTATAAATGTATCATTATTTGATGTCATCAGCTACCTAAGACGTCAAGTGGTTACGCTACCATTTGGGTGTTTGTTAATCGTCTTTAGCAAGTCTGCTCACTTTTTGTTAATGAAGAAAACTAATTCGATAGAGAGACTGGCGAGACTTTACTTGAAAGAAGTGGTCTCAAGACATGGAGTACTGGTCTCTATCATTTCTGACCGTGATGGCAGATTTACATCGCTTTTCTGGCAGTCGCTCCAGAAAGCTTCGGGTACTCATTTAGATTTGAGTACTGCTTACCCTCCGCAAACTAATGGACAAAGCAACATAACTATTCAAACTCTTAAAGATATGTTGCGCGCCTGCGTAATAGATTTTGGAAAAGGTTGGGATGAACATTTACCGCTAGTAGAGTTCTCATACAACAATAGTTATCATACAAACATCAAGGCTGCACCATTTGAAACACTGTATGGTCGCAAGTGTCGATCACCTATTTGCTAGGCCAAAGTCGGAGATGTTTAGCTCACTGGCCCATAAATCGTTCATGAAACTACCAAAAAGATCGTGCAAATTAAAGGCAGAAATCAAGCCGCGCGTGATCGTCAAAAGAGTTACGCCGATGTGAGGCATAAGCCTTTAGAATTTCAAGTAAGAGACAATGTTATGTTGAAGGTTTCGCCTTGGAAAGGGGTTACCCGTTTTGGCAAATGGGAGAAGTTAAACCGAGGTACATTGGACCTTTCAAGGTGTTAGAAAAAGTAAGAACCGTTGCTTATAGACTCGAAATTCCTCAACAATTAAGCATGGTTCATAGCACGTTTCACGTGTCTAATTTGAAGAAGTGTTTGTCTAACGAATAGCTCGTAATTCCGTTGGACAAGATCTATATTGATGACAAGTTACATTTCGTAGAAGAACCCATAGAAATTATGGACTGAGAGGTCAAGTGGTTGAAGCAAAGCCGCATTCCTATCATCAAGGTTTGATGGAACTCTAGGAGAGGCCTAAAGTTTACGTGGGAACGCGATCCACACCTGTTCGCAAACCCCGCACCTTAGTCAAGTGCCATGACTTGAGCTTTGGGGACAAAGCTCTTTTAACGGAGGAAGACTGTGACAACCCACAATTTCAGGTCATTTTACGTTAGTAAACTCAAAACTATTTACTTTGAACTTTTACGGGTTTACTTTTAATTTCAGTCGTTAAGTTAAATCGCGTAAACCAAAAGTCAACAATTAACGTAAACCGGTATTAAATAAATAAAAGTTTACGTCAAGCAAGTGTTATATAATTATTACGAAGATAATTTATAACTTTTTGTATTTTATTTTTATACTTTACGTAAAACATTTACGTTTCGCGTTATGGACTTTCATGCATGCATGTAAACTATACCACTTTTATCAATACTCTCAATATTTATAACTTATCAAAAATTAAATATTTCCCTCCCCACAAACATAACCATAACCAGCCACCCTTATAAAATCAGAAAACACTTACCAAATATTGCTAAGATATTAACATGTGCTAGTATCTAGTTTTTTTCAAAGTCTTTCATACACACTAGCAACTCTCTTACACAACCACTCTCCCCCTCTCCAATCTCTTACAAGTCGCACCCCCTAAATTTTATGGATAGTTTGAGATCTTGTTCCCAAGATATTTATCCTATATAAGGTGATGAATCAATGATGTGCTGTCGTGTAGGTTGTATTTATTGATTACCAAGTTTTAAATTTATATTTAGCCGACTTATCCTAAAACAACACTTTAATGGGCAGTGTACCTGATCAAGATGGAGTTTCATGGTAAGTAGGGTGTCGAACACTAAGAGCGAGAAAGTTAACCTTATATTCTATCCGTATTTTATTCTAATTAATTAGTCTAGTTAATTCTAATTAACGTTAAACCTATGCTAAACCTAGTTGTAATGATAAAGGGAGGTTTTCAGCCTGAGAGACTGGCATAGGTTTGATAGGTCGCATATGCAAGCACATAAACAAGTATGGGGTGATAAACATAATTAAACAATCAACGATAAATTAAACAATCAAGATTAAACAACCAAACATTGAATCTTCATTAAGATGGCTAATACATGAGGGTATTAGCCTATAACTATTGTAATAATACATGTATAATTAAACAATCAAGGTAAACTAACTGAGTTAACAAATTGTTGAGAATTAAAAGTCTTCATATTTAGTACTGCCAAGCCAAGAGTTAGTACTGCTCAAGTTACAACTACCAGTACTAACCAGTTAAAACTGCTGGAGTTAGTTAGTACTGCCAGTACTAACTTAAGACTGCTGAAGAATTTAAGACTGCTGGATGAAGATTAAGACTGCTAAAGAGATAAAGACGTATAAAGTAATTTGTATTGACTTATTCAGTGTATATCTTATAAAGTTAGAAAGATACGTATAAGATTAGAATTATAGAAGATTTGTAGTTATCTTGTAAAGGACTCCTTAGTGTATAAAAGGAGATCATAGGTTATGGTTTTTGATAGACATTTTTTTGATATATAGCTTCAAGGTTGTAAACCCTAGTACTACACAGAGTACTTGTATTATTGATAATAATAATATTAGAGCTTTTCAGTAATATCATTGTTCATACAGTTTACTGTTTTATTAATAATCTTCTAAGTATTAAAGAGTAGATTCCGCATACTCTTTAGTATTCACAAAGTTTCTACCATAGTTGTTTTGGATTTATCCAAAGTAACTTAACCTTTACAAGCTAAGGAATCGATCTTAAGTTGGGATCCAACAAGTGGTATCAGAGCTTGTGTTCTGAACTTGATCTAGCAGAAATAACAAGAAGCACCTTTACTCATACGGAAGAGATGTATCTAAAACTGCTCAAGTACCACTACTACTAGAAAAAGTTCCCCCAGTCACAAACAGGGTGAATATTGATTGATGTGGAGCTAAGGATTAGCAAATACATTCAAGTACAACGACTAATGCTCTTTGGATTCAATAGAGAAGGGAAACTTATTCAAACCAGCATCTCAAACAACAAACAAATGCGATGGTACCTTAACTTTACTAATACCAGGTCCTGTAACTACTAAAGAAAAGGTTCAAAAGAAGAATGATGTGAAGGCAAGAAGTATGTTACTGATGGCACTTCCTAATGAACATCCAAATGACCTTTAATTGAGTAACAAGGATACCAAGACTTTGTTTGCTGCTATACAAACAAGATTTGGTGGTAATGAAGCCACAAAGAAGACTCAGAAGACTCTTCTGAAGCAAATGTATGAGAACTTTAGTGCTCCAAGCACAGAGTCTCTTGACTCTATTTTTAACAGGCTTTAGAAGATTGTAAGTCAGCTGGCTATCTCCTTGGGTGAAAATATTTCACAAGAAATCGTAATTTGAAATTTTTGAGAAGTCTGCCTTCTGAGTGGAATACTCATGTTGTGGTCTGGAGGAATAAACCTGATCTAGACACAATGAGCTTTGATGATCTCTACAACAATTTCAAGATTGTTGAACAAGAGGTTAAAAGAACTACAAGCTCAAGCTCAAGTTCTCAGAATATGGCTTTTGTGTCATCCTCTAGCAGTACTAATGAAGTTAATATTGCTTATGGAGTTAGTACTGCTAACACTCAAGTTAGCCCTGCTAGCACTCAAGTTTAGCTACTGCTAGTTTACTCAAGTTAGCTACGGCCTAACTTAAGTGATGCCACTGTTTATGCATTTTTGGCCAGTCAACCAAACGGGTCTCAACTTGTACATGAGGACCTTGAACAAATCCATGAAGATGACTTAGAAGAGATGGATTTGAAGTGGCAGTTACATTGGCTGACATGAGACAAGAAAGGTTTTCCAAAAAGAACAGTAGAAATAAAAATCACTATCAATGGGAGTGACACAGCTGGATATGACAAGTCCAAGTGGAGTGTTTCAACGCCACAAGAATGGGCACTTTATACAAGGAATACAGAGGACCTAGGAACCAAGATAGTAGGAACAAGAATCAAGACAACTTTAGAAGGACTGTAAATGTGGAAGAAACTTCTTCCAAAGCCATAGTGGCTATTGATGGAGCTAGTTTTGACTAGAGCTATATGGCAGATAATAAAGTCCCTACAAACATGGCTCTGAAGCTTTTCACTAGACTCTGAGGTAAATAATGACAAACTTGATCAAAAACTCTGTCTAATAAGCTTTGAAACTCTTAAAACTCAACTAATGATTTAAGAATAAGTTTTAACAAAATCTGAGTTCATTTAGCTACTTATAAAAGAGGGTTAGCATCTGTAGAAGAGCAACTTGTCTTTTACAAAAAGAATGAGGTTATTTTTTTGTGAGCAACTTGCTGTTCTAAAAAGAGATATCTCATATAAAGACTTAGAATTTAGTATGTTTAAAAGTGAGTTAGAAAAGCTTAAGCAGAAAAAGAAAGCAATCAACTTAAAATTGAAAATTTTGATAATGCTTCTAAGAGTCTAGACAAATTAATAGGGAGTCAGATAACGGATAAAAGTAGAAAGGGTGTAGGGTTTGTAAGCTATAATGTTGTTCCACCTCCCCATACTGGGTTATTTTCACCCCTGAAGTTTGATTTGTCCAACTCTAGTCTAAAGGAGTTCCAACAGCCCGAGTTTGAAGGTTATTTTCACCCCTAAACTTGGGCTTTGACTTGACTTTGTCTTTTTCCACGCTTTTCCATTCAGTGTTCGGTTTTGTCGTTTTGGCTTCGTTTTTCGTCCTTTTCTTAGTTATCCGTTCCTGCACAACACAATTAGCAAAACAAGCGTATTTTAAGTCCGTTTTTGGTTATTTTAGCTTGTTTTTAAAGGTAAAAGGTATGTGTAATTAAGCACATACCAACTACGCCATTAACTTTGACTATTTTTGACGTTTGACTTTCATTGATCAAAAAAATTATGACGATAACCTTTTGAGACTACAATTAGTCCCTATAGTATCTATAGGGACTACTATTTTCCACTACAAGTAGTGCCTAAAGAAATCTGACTTTGTTGACCGATCCTTTAGGGACTACATATAGATACTACAAATAGTGGTTAAAGTTTTTTAACTTTGTTGACCAAACCTTTAGGGACTGCATGTAGAGATTACAAGTAGGCTCTAAAGGCTTCATCTAAAAAAATGTCGGCCACCTAGTCCCTAAAAGTGACTGCAGGTTTCAGCAAAACAACATATTTTTAGGCGTTTTCCCAAGTCATTCTGACCCATTCCGCAACCAATTTTTCCAGAATTTCCAGATTGTCAAAAGAAACAAATTCAACGCAAAGAATAACTTAAACACACAATCATATTCGCTTCAAATTCAATGACTACATATTGTTCAACGATTTGTTCGATGACAACAACATAAACTTAAATTGTTTAATAACATAAACTTAAATTGTTCAATGACATAAACATAAATTGTTCCATACACCAACCTAACAATGAAAACATCTTCGGCCTACTCACCTCCAAGGTCGGTAGCATCATTCTAGTCGTCGTCGGTAGCATCTTCCTCGGGATCTAAAAATTGGCTCGGGTCGAGCATGGGGGAGGTGGCACCTGTAAATGCTGATAAATCTGTGCAACATGTTGCTAACTAGCCGCAACATACCTCCCCATTGCCATCTGAGTCCAAAACGGTGGGGGTGGGGGTGAACTTATGGGCCTAGACGAAGATGCACTGCTGGACAACCTCCTACCCTATTGATCCCAACTTAAGATCGATTCCTTAGCTTGTAAAGGTTAAGTTACTTTGGATAAATCCAAAACAACTATGGTAGAAACTTTGTGAATACTAAAGAGTATGCGGAATATACTCTTTAATACTTAGAAGAATATTAATGAAATAGTAAACTGTATGAACAATGATATTACTAAAAAGCTCTAATATTATTATTATCAATAATACGAGTACTCTGTGTAGTACTAGGGTTTATAACCTTGAAGCTATAAATCAAAATATATATCTAGGTGATGTATGATGAGATGAAGATGAGATATATCAACTACATGCCACAGGGTCTCCTTTTATACACCAAGGAACCTTAATGAGCTTATAATGTGTTTTCTACACATACATATATTTTCCTAAAATATCTCATACATATCACTTTAGCAGTACTAACTAAACTCTAACAACAGAAATTCTTCTAGCAGTAGTAACTAATACTAGCAGTAGTAACTTTACAACTAGCAGTAGTAATGACTTAGAATATTTTCTCTGAACTTCACCAGCAGTAGATATATAACCAGCAGCAGTAACTTCAACAGCACTCAGATGTCTTTTAATCCCAATAATCCTTCCCTAAACTTGATGTTCACCTTCTGAATCTTCAAGTTTCTTGATTAAAAGCTTTATCTTTATCAGGAGGATATATTTAAACATCTCTTCACTTCTTGTACTGTGACTTGGTAAATTTGAGAAGCTCATAAGCCATTTCACACTCATGATCAACTTCTAGCTTCCCACTTAACATTCTTGAAAGCATTTCTTATGTAAGAGGATATTTCTTTTCAACCATCATGTGAATAGTAATTCCAGTATCCATCAATAATAAATGAACTCCACATGAATCATATAACCTCTAGCTTATTAATGTGTAGTCCTGTTGAGCTTTCTAGATTTTATCTTCCTCACTTGGTTCAAATAAAGTAATTAGATCTCCCCAAAGCAATCTGTCATATCCTTCTGGGCTTGTTGTCTCAAATCTTTCTTTTACCAGCCTATATAGATCTAACATATCTTGCCTGTCAAAATCATCAAGCATTGCACTGAATATCTTGTAAAATTTAGCACTTCCATCAGCCCTGATGATCTGATAATACATCTTGTCTTCTGCTAGAAAGTGTGTCTTCCAGTCAACTATTGGATATTTTGTAGCTAATGATTCAACATTGACAGCACTATCATCATCTGGAACTATCTTCAAACAAGCTTTAAGTTCTGCCTTTTTTGCATCATCCTCTAGCTTTTGTCTCTTGACACTTTATTCATCAAGTTCTTTCCGTGTTATCTTCTTACTTCCTTTTGCCTGGCTTTTACTTCCTTTCACCACCTCTGAATCCATAGGAACAAATGAATATGCCACTTTATAGTATTGTTAAATAACATCTGAATTTCTTTAAAACTTTTGTTCTTCAACTAACTATGCTTGTAATTAGCCATATTTTTCAAATAAGTACACATTTGATTCCTCTTTTGAGCATTGGTTGGTGGTTTTCTTCTGATCTCTTCAGCTCTAAGCTTTGCAAAGTGCTTCTTCTTTTTGTTCATGATCTCTACAAACAGTTTTGATCATTCTTCAATGGTCAACTCTCTTTGTTCTTTTGCTTGTAGTCTCCGAGATAACTCATAATCTGCCTTCATCATAGCTTGAGTATTATCCCATGAAATTAAGTTAGCCTCTTCTTCTCTTTGTCTTGCTACCCTTTCTTCTTCTTCTAACTCAGCCTGCAATTCTTCTGCAAGTCTTTTAGCCATTTCTTCATCAAACTTGATCTGATCCTTTTTCTTTAATGGCTTCTCTGGTTCAATCATTTTAGCTTTTCCCTTGTCTTTTGGATCATGTTGTGGAGGAGGTACTGTTTTTCTTGTTCCGGACTCACTAGGTTCTTGCATAGTTACTCCTCTTGTTGTTGTTGTTGTAGCAGTCTCACTAGATACTCCTTTTTCCTTTGATTTTTCTTTTGATTTCACACTTAATATTTTCATAAGGGTCTGAGCAATTGTGAGATCTTCATCTTCAATAAGAATTGTTGTTGTTGGAGGAGTACTTGGTTCAGCAATACTAATAGATAACCAGCAATAGTAATTGGTGCACTCCCCTGAGTCTCTGAATCCTCTTGAAACCATAAAATCCCTTCATCTTGGTCAATTTCATTCCTCCCCTATTTGGATGCATCCTCCTGAGCACCCAAACTCTTTTCACCAGAAGACTCTATCCTGACTTTAAATAACCTCCTCTTAAGTTTTAGAGTTCTTAACTTTGTCTTCTTTTCTAACTTCTTGACTCTCTTCTTTAGATTAGTAATTTCTAAATCTCGAGTAGTCTTGATATTCTCTAAGGCAAGAACCCTTTGCTTGAGTTAAAATCCCAATGAAATTAAGTTATCCTCTTCTTTTTTTTTATCTGTGCATGCCTTTCCTCTTCTGTCTAATTCAACTTGCAATCTTCTTGAAGTTTCTTGCGCAATATTTCACCACCAAAATTTGATCTTTCTTTTTTAAAGGTTTTTCATGCTCAACCATTTTTGCCTTGCCTTTGTCTTTAGCCTGTGGAAGTTGTGATGATTGTGATGTTGTTGTTGTATATTCACTTGGCTCTTGAACTACAACCCCTCTAGCCTTGGGTCTTGTAACAATAGTTGTAGTTGTTGTAGCAGCAGTTGTAACAACCTTGGGTTTAGCTGCTTTGATTTCTATTAAGGTCTGAGCCAGAGTCAACTCATCAACGGTTGTTGTTGTAGCACTGACAGTAGTAACTTCAGCAGTACTAACTACCTTTTCAACTTCAACTTCCTGCTCATAAAAAACTCATGTATCAAACATTAAATTATCATCAATCCTCCCCTGGGCCTCATCAACCAAAGTAACCTCTGCATCAGCATCAAGATCGGCAATTTTCCTCCCCTGTTTGGATGCATCCTCCTGAGCACCCAAACCTTCATCTTCAGAGGATTCTATTCTTGCAGTTCTACCAACCTTCCTTAACCTTTTAAGCCCTGGAGTTCTTGACTTATTCCTCCTTTCTAGCTTCTTGACCCTCTCCTTTAATTTAGTTATCTCTGCCACTTAAGAGGTCTTAGTGTTCTCTAAGTTAAGAACTCTTTGTGACAAGTTGGTACAAAGTTCCATCAATTCAGTTAGTTTTAGTCTATCCTCACCACTAAGTAGTGGATCATTGGAATGTATAGGTACATGCTCCTCATTAGCAGCCTCATCAGTGATAGGCTCTGTAGAACCACTGGGTTGAGGAACCTCAGTGTCTTTCCTTTGCTTCCTCCTTGGTTGTTTCTTTTGAGGTTGTGATGTAGATAGTTGAATAATAGTGGGTGTGTATTAAGGATTAGTTGGTATTTCTGAACCCTCACCTAAGACTTCCAGGAGCTTGAAACTATTAAGTTGGAAATAAAGGGGTAAACTCTCCTAGAAAAACCTTTTCCTTCTCTCTTCATATTAGCAAAGACCTTCTTAGTGTAAGAAGGTGTAACATTAATTTCTTTATGTTTGGTCATTCCTTCAACTTGTTTATCCAGAAACACTTGCACAAACCTTGGATACATTAGAAATTTAACCCCACCCTCTAAGTTCTTCACCATATTATCAAAAATGTACTTGGAAAAGTTGAATTTTTGGTTTGTGAGATGATAGCTGATGTCATAGTGCCACTAAATTCGTTCAAAGTAGTAGTCTTAGCACTAAGGCATTGCAGAATTGTATGGATAAGAAATTTCCATTGAGGTGAAAAGAAAGCTTTATAGAAAGTAAGCTTTTGTGTAAGATTTTCATACCCCATAGAAATTCAGTACCTTCAGCATCTTTTAATTGAAGAGCTCTTCTCACACTCATCTTAGTGACGAGCACCTTCTTCCCATCTACTAGGGCTTGTATCTGCACTTCCCCATTGACAGTTTTTGCCTTAGCAGTAGCCCAGAACTGCTTAATGCATGAAGTATAGATGGTTGGATTCACCGTTAGCGCATATCTGATAGAACTTGCATTTAAAAAATCAAAATAAATCCCTCCAAACAAAACCATCACTTTTCTTCATGTTTCTCCAAAAACGCAACTAACAAATTTATGAGTTTCAGCAAACTTTTGGTCGACAATGTGTTTGGGTTGATGATGAAAAATGATAAAATAGAGTTAGGGTTTTGTTTTATATGATTAGAGAGTAAAATCCAAGTGTAAAAATCGATCGAATGATTGATTGAAACCCTTAATCGAAGTACTTATGAAATCACACCCTCATCAAGCATTAAACTTAAACTAGCAGTACTAAGTTAAGCCTAACAACATTAACTGACCCAGCAGTAGCCCAGCAGTAGTAAGTTATGCCTGGCAGCATTAACTTATACCCAGCAGTAGTAAGTTTATGCCTAACAACATTAACTAACACTGCATAGTAATTGTATGCCCTAGCAAGCATTAACTGAGTCACTAGCATTAACTCCAATTTCGTTTCAAAAAGCATTTCCATCATCAATTTTGATTCTCACAAGCTCTCTTTCTGTTTTTATACTCACTATATCTCTCAATTCTTTTTCTCACTGAATCACTCTGTCTGTTTTTATGTCACACATCTCTCTTTCTGTTTTTCATTCTCACCAATTCTCTCAATTCTTTTAGTCACCAATTCACTCTATCTGTTTTTATTTTCACACATCTCTCTTTCTATTTTTCAGCTCACTAATTTCTCTCATTTCTTTTAACTCACAATTCTCTCTGTCTGTTTTTTGATTTCTCTCAATTTTTTTTGCTCACAGTATTAATTATAACAAACAGTAGTAAGTATAACTAACAGTATTAACATAGCAGTATAACTAGCAGCACTAATTATACTTACCAATAGAAAGTTAGACCAACAGTACTAACTTGAATTTCATCATTGGCTGCTGTTCCATTCCATTTTCAAGCATCATTTATGCATAATCCGCTGCATATTAACACAATTAACCTCCCCTCAATCAATACATCAAAGGTTAAGCATTCCAATACTTGCAATCAGATATCGAAATCTGCTAACATCAAATGCTTTTGTGAGCAAATCTGCAACATTCTGATCTGTGTGAATCTTTATCATCTGTATAAGCTTCTTCTCA
Organism: Tanacetum coccineum; assembly: GCA_026074375.1. Lineage (NCBI taxonomy): Eukaryota > Viridiplantae > Streptophyta > Magnoliopsida > Asterales > Asteraceae > Tanacetum > Tanacetum coccineum. The sequence continues at coordinate 23,073 of BQNB010085037.1, forward strand.
TTAGAATCCCTGATAAAGTGATGCCTAATCTCAATGTGCTTAGTCTTTGAGTGAAATACTGGATTCTTAACTATGCAGATGGTGCTTTCATTGTCAATGAAAATCTTGGTATTCATGAAATTGTATCCATAATCCAACATTTGATTTTGAATCCAGAGTACTTGTCCACAGCAACTAGCAGCAGCCACATATTCTGCTTCAGTAGTAGAGTTGGCAACTACAGTTTGCTTCTTGCATTGCCATGAAATCAATCTGCTTCCAAGAAATTGACAACCTCCTGTTGTGATATTCCTGTCTAAAACTTGCACCAGCAAGTCACTATCAGACGAAAGCTTCCTTATCAAATGTGAGTCCTTAGGAACCAAAGGCCATTTGTTGACGCTTTCCCAAGTATCTAAAGATTCTTTTCACAGCATGAAGATGTGAAACTTTAGGTGTGACTTGGAATCTTGCACATGCACATACAAAAAACATTATATCAAGCCCCTTGAAGATGTTAAAATACATTAATGACCAACATTGATCTACAAATTGAACATCAACATCTATCAGCTTCTGCATCCTTAGCAAATGCTTTGAAGTCTCCATGGGTGTACGCTGTCTTCATAGTTGAAAAAACTAAAACTTCTTCAAAATATCATATCATCCACAAACTTGACTTGACTGATGAAAAATTCGCCGATCATCTTTTCCTGTGTCACTTGTAGTCCTAAGAAGAAAGTGAGCTCACCCATAGAACTCATCTAGAACTTCTTGTGCATAAGCAATTTACTCGTCCTCAAACCAGTGATAACTTCTTTATAGATCCAAAATGATATCATCAACAGTATACTTGAACTAGTAAAATATCACTTTTGAGACTTTTAATGAACAAAGTCTTATCTATCTGACCTCTCTAAAATCCATTGTCTAATAAATAGGTAGATAAAGTCTCATACCAAGCTCTAGGACTGGTGTAGACCATATATGTCTTTTTCTACCTTATAAAACTCTGTCCGGGAATTCTGGATCCGTCAAACCACATGGAGGATGACAGGCATAAACGTTCCTCTTCAAAATCTTGCATACAGAAATGGCAACTCTCACGTCAATAAGTATACAACACAAGTCATGGAATGTAGCATAGGCGTAAAACAACCTAATTGCTTCAATCCTAGCAACTGGAGCAAAAACCTCATCATAATCTATTCCCTCTTCTTGAGTGTAACCCTGTGCAACCAGCCTTGCCTTGTTTCTAATCACAATACCTCTTTCATCCTTTCTATTTCTTGTACAAGCCCATTAGCAACCAATGGCTCTTTTGCCAATAGTAAATCCACCAAGTCCAAACTGTTGTAGCTGACCTGCATAAGCTCTTCTTGCATACATCTATCCACTTGATCATTTAATGCTTGGATTACGCTTTTTGGGCTCTTTCCTGTGATATGAAACAAGCAAACAGATCAAGAATGTCTTCATGAGTTCATAAACAGCACTAATAAACTCCTGTGTTTAATTTGTAGTCTTTGTCATTCTCCTTGTCATATACACCAGACTGTACATCACCACCACAGGATCAAGTTAATGATCTTTATATGGATTCTTGTATTTTAGAGTAGAAGGAACTAGATTGCTGTGAGGTAGTAAATGTTGCTCATATCAATTTCTGGTTTCATCACCAAATGAAATCAGACATGTTTAAGCTTCCAGTAGAAAGCAAATAAAGTAACTGTTGGACTAATAGTATTAATATTTAGACTACCAGTATTAACATTTGTACTGGCATTATTAATACTTAGCCCAGCAGTATTAACATCTTGAGTACTATTTTCAGGTCTCTCTTGATCATCAATTCCACTTTTTGTATTTACACCTTCATCATCCTTTTTTTTAGCATCACTAGAGGGTTGTGGTTCATTATTACTAGCATTCTTTGAAGAAGAATCAAATAGTGAACCATCTTTCCATAGTGGCATCAAAATGCAGTCTTAGCTGGATCTTGTCTCCTTGCTAGAATGACCTGCACTAATACTTTCTTCTGTACCTACAAGATCATTAGAGTTTGTACCTGCAACAACTAGCACATAATTCATTGATTTTGTTAGAACATCAATATTAAACAGCCACTTTGGTACATCACCTGCAATAATAGGCTTATCCTCCAAGAACCTAATATGCAAGTTTTCTTCTACTTTCCTAGTTCTGATGGTGTAAACCTAAAAGCCTACTATTTCAATGATAACCAACAAAGAATCCTTCATCAGATTTCATCAAACTTAACCTAAATAATCAAAGGTATTAAGACTGGTAACAAGACACCCGAAATGGTCTCATGAAGCTTATTAGAGCCAGGTGTTTCTACCTCTAAACGTTCATAAGGGGTCTTGTTATGGGCTTTAACTATTAATACCCTATTCCTGCACATACAAGCCAGTATTAACTGCTTAAACCCAAAATTAGTAGGGGGGGGGGGTGGGGGGGGGGGGGGGGGGGGGTAACTTAAGATACACAGCTAACATTGATATCTAAAGGCAGCCTTAATTAGTGTCCTATTTCCTCTCTCTCAGTAACAAACACCATTTTTGCTGAGAGTTTTTAGCTATATTAAATTCCCTCTTAATGCATTTCTGTTTACAAAACCACTCAAGAACTTTATTCTTGAAATCTATTCCATTGTCACATCTGATTATCTTTACTTTCTTATCAACTAGATTTTCTATCTCAGTTATAAAGCTCTTAAGAATGCCACTAGTTTCATCCTTAGTTGCTAGAAAGAAAACCCAAGTAAATCTGCTATAATCATCAGTGACAACTAGATAATATTTCTTATTCATTAAGCTGCTCACAAAAGTTGGACCAAACAAGTCCATATGCAACATGAATAAAGGCTGAGTAATAGAGTTCTGAATCTTGGACTTACAAGAGGCTTTGTGTTGCTTTCCCTTAAGGCAAGCAACATAAGTTTGGTCATTTTCAAAACGTTTTGTAGGTAAACCTCTCACAAGATTTAACAAGTTTATTAATAGTTTTAAATTTTACATGACCTAGCCTCCTATGCCATAGTATTGATTCATCAAGTGTGGCCTTTGCAACAAGACAACTTAAACTCTCTTTAGGAGCAATATTCTTCATATCAACACTATACATATTGTTCTCTCAAAGAACTTTAAGTAAAACCTGACTTTTATCAGCTAACTTAAAGTCAGAAGACAGAATAAAACATCCAGTGTCAGTAAAAAGAACATTGTTCTTTTTGTCACACATCTGTAAAACACTAAAAAGGTTAAAATGTAACTCCTTGACAAAGTACACATCCTCAAAATCAAGCTTACCAGTTTTAAGAGTTCCTTTACTAGTAATTTTCCCTCCTTTGGCTCCCTCCCCCTAAAAGGTAACATGTCCTGCCATCCAAATTTTACTTGAAGTCTGATGAGAGTAAGGACATGTTCCCTGTCATGTGCCTTGAGCATCCACTGTCAACATATGCCTTGATCTTCTTTTTGTGGATGACCCTGCACATAAAAATAAGGAAATTAGTTTTTCCTTTTGGGTGACCAAGTCATCACTGAATTGGATCTTCTGCCTTGTGCATCAACATAAATTATGTATTCTTTCAAACTAATTGATACACTATTAAGATTTGTAGGTCTCCAACCCAACATGCTGGAGGGATTAACCAGCATTAACCCGATTTTCCCTCACAAGCTATAAGCATTAAAGCTATTGTTTGAATTTGGCCTAGCAGTATTAACTGCTTTTGGCTTATAAATTTTCCCTTAGCGGTATTAAATTTTTGTCTAAAATTTTTGTTAGTTAATGATGTTCTTATTTGATAGGGCCTCTTTACAGTTGATTGTACTGATTTTGAAAAATGTGACATTGGTCTAGCACTATAAACTGTAGTTTTGGGATGAGCAGTATTAACAGGCCTAGCATATTAAGTGAGTCAATAGGCCAGTTTTCATAAAACTACTCATTGGAAACCAAGTTCCTGTTAGCAATTAGGGTAAGCCTTTTTAGAGCAAAATAATTATAAGTCACCCTTGTATAATTATACCATAAAAAAAAAAGTAAAAAAAAAAAAGATACCACAATTTTCCCATCGAATGGTAATTGCAGTTAGCCTGCACATGGTTAAAACTTCCACTAATACAAAAACAAGCTTTATTGTTACATCGCAAAGTCACTTCCAAGCTGTATGGGACTCTGATTAATTCCCAGTTTCTTTGATTTCCCCTAGGAATATTATGACCCTAAACATTTCAGCATACTAACGGTTTCCTAACTAGGTTTTTCTTGTTGTTAGGTTCTAACAAATACTATATTACAACAGTTAGGAGAAACAGTTTCATTCTCTAATTTATCATCTGACACCAACTCCTTAACCAATGGGGCATCAGGAGATTCCCTAACCTCATTAGAAATATCTTCACTAACACTCTTACTAGTCTTAGGTCCATAGCCTTCAAACTCAGGCTGTTGGAACTCCTCTAGACCAGAGTTGGACAAATCAAACTTTGGGGGTGAAAATAACCCTGTAGGGGGAGGTGGAACAACATTATAGCTTACAAACCCCACACCCTTTCTACTTTTATCAGTTATCTGACTCCCTATTAATTTGTCTAGACTCTTAGAAGCATTATCAAAATTTTCAATTTTAAGTTGATTGCTTTCTTTTTCTTGCTTAAGCTTTTCTAACTCACTTTTAAGCATACTAAGTTCTGAGTCTTTATATGAGATATCTCTTTTAAGAACAGCAAGTTGCTTACAAAAAATAACCTCATTCTTTTTATAAAAGACAAGTTGCTCTTCCACAGATGCTAACCCTCTTTTATAAGTAGCTAAATTGAACTCAGATTTGTTAAACTCTATTCTTAAATCATCAAGTTAAGTTTTAAGAGTTTCAAAGCTTTTTAGACAAGTTTTTGAACAAGTTTTATCATTATGTACCTCGGAGTCTGAAAAATCCATAAGAGCCATGTTTATAGGAACTTCATCATCTACCATATAGCTCCAGTCAAAACCAGCTCCATCAATAGCCACCATGGCTTTAGAAGAAGTTTCTTCTACATTTACAGTCCTTTTAGAGTTGTCTTGATTCCTGTTCCTTTTATCTTAGTTCCTAGGTCCTCTGCATTCCCTTACAAAGTGTCCCATCTTGTGGCAGTTGAAACACTCCACTTTAGATTGGTCATATCTAGCTGTGTCACTTCCATTGATAGTGATCTTTCTACCAGTTTTCTAAAAAAACCTTCTTTTCCTCATGCTCAGCAATGCTAACTGCCACTTTAAATCCATATCTTCTATGTCATCTTTATAGATTTGTTCAAGGTCCTCATATATAAGTTGAGACCCGTTTGGTTGACTGGCCAAAAATGCATAAACAGTATCATCACTTAAGTTAGCAGTACTAACTTGAGTACTAGTAGTGCTAACTTAAGTGCTAGCAGGGCTGACTTGAATGTTAGCAGTACTAACTCCATAAACAGTATTAACTTCATTAGTACTGCTAGGAGATGACACAAAAGCC
>BQNB010085038.1:0-28581 GCA_026074375.1 Tanacetum coccineum
GATTTAGATGGTTGTTCTTGTAAGTCAAGTCAGACCCAAAAAGTCAAAGGTTATAATCGTCATTCAGAATTCGAAAAATTCTCGGATGTTACACAAATGAAGGAACTGGTAACATACTAGGGGTTCCTGATGAGTCCACAATCGTCTCTAGAGTCTCAAGTGAAGGAACTGGATCCAAGCCAGGGGTTCCTGATGAGGAAAAGCACATGAGGCTTTGGCTATGGACCAGACCCTGAGCCCATGAAAGAAGACCAGACTGGATCAGACTCTGGAGAATTACATGTGTCTCTTGCTGGACCAAACCCTGAGCACATGAATGATGAATTCCTAGCTACAGCCTACCCAAAGGTTCACTAAAACTTGAAGCTCATAACAGGCGAACGTGTCATCGAAGAAAATCCAAAAAGTCATTCTGGTTCTATGTCTTCCATGAAAAATCTCGATGACACTGATAACTATGGGGATCAATTTCTTTATGACAAACCAACCAAAGATGATCAGGAGAAATTTAAAGTTGTAGATGAGTCTGATTCCACCATACCTAATCTAAGTCATCAGACCGTCACGTCAACTCCTCCAGTAATCGCTCTCGTCACTAATTTCTCATCTCCTAAACCTTCTTCACTGGTCGCACCTCTACCAATCAACACGGAAGCTACAATTATCACCACATCTCTCCCAGAGATCACTTCATTCATCGCCCTTTAGCTAAGAGTGGCAAGATTAGAGCAAGAGATGTCTGAAGTAAAGAAGACTGATCACTCTGCTGATGTTTTGGCTTCAATTAAATCCCAAGTTCCTGCGGTTATTGATAAATATCTAGGAACAAAACTTGATGATGCTCTCCTTAGGATTCTTGAAAGACACACTGCAGATTTAATCGAGAAATACTCTATGCTGCCTGGCCCAGAGTCTATCAAGAATCAAGAATCTAAAAAGAGTCCGAAAGAGATTATCAGAATCAAAAGGGAACAAGGTGAGGAGAAACAAGAGTCAACTTACTCAATCAGGTCAACTGATAAAGTTGCTCTTGAAGAATTTGATCTAAAGAGTGCTCTCTTCAAACATATGAATCAAGACTGCAAACAGAAATCCTGCCAACTACCATCTATACCATGCTCTTATGGAAGCATTAATAGCAGATGAAGATGCCATGGATAAGGAAGTTGCAGTTAAGGTTAAAGACCACAAGAGAAAGCATGATAGTGATGACGATGAAGACAATGATGATGATGAAGGCCCTCAGCTGGACAAACCAGGGTTATGATCAGCAAAGAGATGAAGACCGGTTCTGCCGCCCCTTTTTCTAGTCGAGTCTCAACCACCCGAAAGATGATGGACCAAAGTTCAAAGAAACCACGGAGTCTGATGCATCTGCATCCAAAACAACATCTACTCTTTACCGTCAACTGGATGGCAGATCACTGACACAAGAGATGCTGTTGTTGACTCTTCGATGCACAGATCTGATCCCGAATCAGAACATTCTGAACAATCCTCAGATGACATTCCAATGCAGGATGAAGGGCATGTCTCAAATCTAAGACAACGATAAAACGCTCACATTCCCAAGTTTCGACCACTATACGTGGTTTAAGGACCATTCCTGAAGGCGAGCAGACCAGCTACACCTGAACATGAATGAACCATTTCCCTCCCTCCGAATGCTTTCCCGGAACTGGAGAAATAACTGGGAAAATACATACCCACAACGTATCATGTTCCCAGCGAAAAACAAGCTTTCAAGGAAGACGTATGAATAATTTGTGTCATTCATCCTAAATTGGTTCTGCAGACGAACAGGAAAGAAGAAGCTCTGCAAAGCTGATTTAGAAGGTCCAAGCTATCATGCCTTGGTTAAAGCTTTCATAAAGAACAATCGTCTTTTCTACAGATTTTCCAGAGATGTATGAATGCCATAAGCAGCATGACAAATAAGTTTATTTGGTTAATCCCGAGTGTCCTCAAATTCTACTACGCAATATAAATGAACCACTGCCTTAGGAGGACAACCCAATGTCATGTGACCTATTCATCAACCACAATTCTTCTTCAATAAGGATCTGGATTATCTTCTGACAGGTGACAAAGAGCGAAAAATTGCCTTATCCATATCCAAGCTCAAAGCCGCTCGTTACCTAGACTTTGGACTTGAAGGTGAATTAGTTCCATCTTTATGGGTTGAAAGTGAACGCATTATGACATCAGTGCGGTCCCCCCCTATGGCATCACTCACTTGGTGGTTTAAAAGAAAGGAATTCAAACATCAACAAACACAGTGAGCCATCCTGATCGTGTGAAGCAGTCAGATCCCAGATTCGAATTCTCAGTGTTATCAGTGTCAAGGTGTACCAAAAACAGATAACAACTACCTGCAGAGATAATTCTTCGCCGAGCTGATTACCAAGAATACAAGATCTCGGAAAAGGATTTCAAAAATCTTCATCCAAATGATTTTGAAGATCTGTTCCTACTCAATATTCAAGAAAAGCTCAACCATCTGCCCAAGACAGACAAGACTAGTCTTCACACGCAGTCAACATGTGGATAAGAAACTGGTAATCAGAGGGGGGGGGGGGAGGAATCCGTGGGGTGGGAGACATTGCAACTCGGGATGAAGTTATCAAAGAAAGTATCAACCGTTTAGAACGTCCAACAAATGTGAGTGTACCGACTATTACTTCAAAGAAGATTATGTATTGTCCTAAGCCAAAGCCGTTGTCTAACAGAGAGACAGAAATGATCAAAGAAGTTGACCGAGGCTGAATGAGCTAACACAATTTTAGTGATGGACGTTGACTAAGAGTCATGAAAACGGACCCACATGGTTAAAGACTTTTCAATCTTTCGAGTACAATAAGGCATGAGACTAGGAAGTGGTCAGAGGATGACAAGAGAAGAAGCAAAGACTTCATCACTGCGATCGAGAAAAGACTACAGATCAGGAGGATCTTTCGAAGTCTAGAAAGCTTTGTTGGAGGAAGAATAAGAGATATTGACTACAGGCTGATCAACAGAACAACGTGACGACATCGTCGTTACAATAAAAAGGTCAATTTTTTTCTTATTGTGAATAATATATCTTGTACATTAGTAAGTAGTTAATCTTTTGATGATTAAGTGTAGGAATAATTTATATCCCTCAACGATTGAGGGGGAGCAGTTATATGTTTCTTACACGACTTGCGAATTAAGGACACACTTTTCTCCTAAATTTTATAACATATTTAAATCAATTGATATCCAAAATGTCAAAGGGTTTAAAATTTTTGATAAGGGGAGAAAATGTGATTAAAATATGTGTATAATAATAATCGTGATTATTAGGACTCATATACTCCGCCCAAACGTGCTAAACAATTTCGAATCCCGAAGCACATTTTGAGAGGAGCGTTTCTGAAAAAATCAAAAAACGATCGAGGTACTAAACGCTTTGATATTTATATCATAAGTACCTTAATTGAATTTTCAATTGGTTTTATGGAAAGGAGAACTGTACCAAAAGACGACCATTAGGGCATTTTTACTTAATGGAGTTAAAAGTTTGGTAAAGGTTAGTACAATCCCAATGATCCAGCCCTATAACCGAGGGGATCTACCCAGGACAATTCCACTAGTTAGTGAAAGTACTAGGTATGACATATATAAGGAGTACAAGTGAGAATAAGGCAGAAGTGCCGACTGTGATGGAGCAGTACAAGAATAAACCCAACAAGGTTCTAGTTAAGAAGTCCGGTAAGCACCGAAGGGTTAAGAAATTAAAAGAAATGTAAGGATAAAGGGAGTGAAAGAAAGAAGCCCTCCATACACTTAGGCGAAACCGGTCAATACATATGCTGCAGAATCACTCAAGATGATTGCTGACATTGAAGATAGACAATCATGAGACCCAGTTGGGATGCAATGCAAGCAACCCTCCTATCCACTCAGAAGCTCTCAAAAGATTTCTGTTTTCCTTTCTCACAGAAGACTACAACATGGTTATCTATTGACTTTCTCACTCCGAGTTAGTTGATATTGAACAGGTGGCAGTCAGCTCCAGCCTTCGATTACTAGAACCAAAACGCACTATTGAGTCTAGAGCCAAGAGATCATCAATTAATCTCGTTAGGACACTCATCCAATTCTCTTGTCTTTCACACACTGTGGAAACAAGTCTATCCTAAGAGTCCTACGCATTATCCTTGTGATATTGCCAGAACATCCGAGTGAAACGATGGTTTTTCACAATGAAGATGGAAATCCTGCTAGAGCCAACATTAAACAAGCTCTTGGTAGGTGACTTGTGCGATTCTACAAGAATCAAACTTGTGTCAACTGGAAAGAAACGATGGTGCGATTCTGTGTGAATCAAACTTGTTCCAGTATAAGAATTGATGATCAATAACTCTTGAAGTGTTACAAAATATTTTCATAAGAAACACTTAGACTGACTTTTCAAATCAATTTTCTCTTTATTGCTAACTGTTTCTATTACAGGATATCTTAAAGATGGAGATGGAGATGGAAATTCGCAGCTCCTCAGATATCAAGTGGATAACCGAATGCTCAGACACGACCTACACTTGTTATGAAGTTATGAAAGACCTCATAAAGGTGTCAAAGCTTCCGCAAACTCTGATATCGTGTATTTCTTCACAAGTGCACAAGATGGCGATCCATTACAAGATGATGTAAGATTATGTTTGGGTGATGATCTCAAGAAAGCTCAAGATCACAATCAAAGACAAGTCAAAGATGAATCAAAAGATCACTACCCCAAATGTACAAGATATCAAATGTCTACGAGCTAAAGACTGAAGTGATTAAGTTTAGTATTTTCAGGGGTGACCTCCCTTAGGGGGAGATTGTTAGATATTAGAAAAAGACTCGGTCACCCTGTGTATTTTACTATTTATTATAGCTCGTAGTTTAATAGTTAATAGTATGATTTTCGGTATTAAGCCGGGTACTAATACCCGGTATATTGTAAGAACTATATAAGCCTCTTCCAACTTTGGAAGAGGCAAGCTAGTCATTTTAATTTTTTCTTATTAAACACATTTTCTCTTACTAGAAAATCCCTCTCATGTGTTTCTCTCTCTAGAAACTAGCCAAGTCCAAGAATCGACCCCGTGTTATGATATATAATATACAACACCTTGCAACATCATTATCTCTTTGTGGATTATCATAGTATAAGTCCATATCAGATTTGTCAGCATCATTAGTTTCATTTGCACTTCCCTTTGGTTTGTCTAAATTGGAAGAGTAGAGTGTTGCATCACTAGCAGTATCTAATGAAGCATAGTATTTGTTATGAGCAGCACTTGATCCTTCTCCTGCAACTGGTTGCTTCTTTTTCCTTAAACTCTCAAGTCTGCTTGCTTTTGATCCTATCTGTAAGTCTAATAATAACTGAACTACTGGATCATCAATTGTGAGACCTTTGAGTTTCTGTCCTCACTCATTGTACATATCTGTAATAGCTTCGTCAGTTTGGCTGTTAATTGTCAATTGACTCCTTTGATGTCGTTGAGAGCGCGGTTCTTGAATACTGATGGAATTGCAAGTTCACCTACAACTGCTTCTTTAGCGATAGTAAGAGATCTTGTTTTCCTTGGCACATCATGTTTCTTGAGTTTGTTGGGAACATTCGCTACTCTATCACCATAACACATAAAACCTTTTCCTCTTCCACTTTTGACTGGAGATACGTGTTGCTCTTCTGGTTCATCAACAATTTTAGCTTTCTCACTTTCCACTTTCTTCGCCATAAAATAATTGTACCCTGATTTCTTCTTGATTGCATCACTGATCATTGCATCGGGAACTTCCATTCCAAACTTATAGTCACCGTTAGTTGTGCTTAACAATTTGGTTATAGGATGATCATCTTGTGAACTATGCAACTTAAAGTCTGGTCTGCGAGGAATACTCTTGTTGTGTGAAAGAATGTAGTCAATGATAAGCTAGGTGAAGCGGGTGTACAACAACTTAGACATTTTTGATGGTCTGGATGATCTTTCAACTTTTTTCCATTCAAATTCGTCCCAAATTAATGATGCAGAGTCCAAATTGGCAAAGTGAACGATACCCTATAATATCTGAAGTATTGAAAGTATAACTGTGTCCCAGCTTGAGTCTTTTCTCGTAATACATCTGTTGAGTACACTTAGAATAGCTCTCCATGATTGATGAAATCTTGTGGCGACCATTTTTGAAATGGAAATCATCTTTGTTTCGGGATCTTCATTATAACCAAGTGTCTTAATGAATTCAAGAATTTGAATTTCTGAGGGAGGTTTGGTATAAGTGTTGTTGGGATCAGGTGGAGGCATCTGCAATATAGTTTTGAGTAGTCTAAGTGTGAGAGTGAAAGTATGAGTGTCTAGTTTGAAAGTGAATGTGTGGTTGTTTTTGTTGTGATTGATGGTTGTCTAAAACTGGTGTAGGTAGATGATTAGTACGGTTGTAGTCAAGGAAACCAGATTGTATAACTTGTGGTGTCTTAGAATTTCAATGACAAATCTCAGCATGGTAGCGGTGATATGTGAATCTGAAGCGATACGCTGGTTGTTCTTCTTGATGACAAGTCTGTTAGCACGTGGAAACAGTTGTTCTTCAAAGATAATTTCAGCTTGAGAATTTGTTCTTGACATGTTGAATTCTGAGAATAAGATTCAAACTTTGATTAGTTTCACATGAATACAAACTTAAAAACATTTATTTTTAATTTCTATTTTTATTCACTATGTCTGTTTTTGTATGGATGGGCATTTCTATTTGTTCATACTTATGTCATTTTCTTTTGTTATGTGCCTTTAATCTTGCTTTTGCTGACACAAGACGTATGCTCTTTTATTTTCACATACGATTTTTATCTCTCATTCTGTTTTTAGTTATCCTCACTTAAAATTAAGTTTTGGGATACTATTTCTACGAGATAAAAGATGGAAGAATGAACGATAATTTTCAATTTTCTCATGCTTTAAAAGTGTTCATCTTGACCAATCTTTAGAGAAATAACATCTTTTGTATGGAAGAAAAACTTTTCAGAAAATGATCGTTTCACATGAGAATGAGTTTTCCTTTTAGTAAAATAATCTTTAGCCCCGAAGATACACTGATTTGCTAAAGGGATACATTATTAGCTTTTAGGTGATAACTAGCCCTAATAGCCATCCTGATTTATTAGTAACTCTTAGTCAAATTATTTCAAAGTAGGCTCAAAAGAACTTTTGTCTTGGAAATTCAGTTTGCAAAGGCATTATGTTATTTTGAAAATCAATAGATAATGTCGTGTAAAAATCTATAGCAAAAAGTTTATAAAATCTGCACACATCATTACTATTATTTTTGGAATATTATCTCGAATGAGATTAAGTGCCTCGGGAAAACCACACGTAGTACAAGTACTAGTATAGTAATCCATTTCACTAGTGGGGTTAATCCGAAGATCGACCATGAGTATTATAAATAATACTCTAGTGCACTGTGGTGAAATTTACGAGGGATATATCCAAATATAACACATTTAATGAGAAACATAATCACATATAACAGATAGAATATGTATTCATTCTCATAGAAACATAATCAATTTCATATCAAAAGAACTTATTAAGAACAGGATTAAGAAAGTCAAACTTGGTCAACAGTCTAAATCAATGGTCAACGGTCAACGACACAGTCAATGTCAACGGTTAAAATCCATAGAAATGGTCAAACTAAGTCAACGATCTAATCTTCTAAGTTTAAGGTTTTGAGATTAAGTTTACGAGATATTTTAAAATCGTATAAAATGTACACAATTAATCATATCCGTTTTAAACTCATTTAAATAATTCCGTTCTTTTTTGTGATTTAAAAAACTTTAATATTTTTTGAAAAAGTTATTAAATTTTAAACACTTTTAAGATTTGTGAACTTTTTAAATTATTTAAAACCTTTTCATTTTGATATGTTGAAATTTTGAATCATTTAGTGTTTTTGTTAGAGATATCATTTTATCACCATGAACACAAAAATAAAAAAAAGATTTTTAGAGAGAGAAAGAGCTAGAAAGAGAAAGACAATGAGAGAAAAATGAGATAGTTACTTGCACTTAGAAAAGGAAATGAGAAGCAACACCCTCTCCACACTTGGAGAGGACTTTAAATAGTACATAGAGTGGACAAGCCTTGTGGGTTTTTCTTTGGGCCGAACCTATTACACAAGGGCTTTAAGCCCGACACTAAGGCCTAATTAGCTTAGAGTAATTCCCGTAAAACTACATTTTCCTATACAAGGCTCAGGAAAAATAATGACCATCACTTTTACTAAAAACACAACTAATAATCTCCCCCTAAGGGTGTGTCATATCATTAGTGGATTTCCCCCCCCCCCCCCCCCCCCCCCCCCCCCCCCCCTCCCCCCCCCCACCCCCCCTACATGTGACGACTTGAGTCTTGGTGAGTCGTTTAATTTCCTAAGGGGATTCTTTAAAGATACATTTGCATGTCTGTGCATCTAGCGAGATCTTGATCTTTAACTTGATATACATTGACAAAATATTGAAATCGTGGTGGTCTTTGGCGCTTGATATTGTCTTGACAACTGAGATACTCTGAATCTTTATCCTTGACATCTTTTATGCGTCTTACGATCTGTGTCTCCAACCTCATGCATAAGGTCTGAAAGCATGCTAACAATTACCCTCACAATTTTAGACATGATTACTTGTACCTACATCACACGGTAGAGTAGAACTTTGATCCACATTGTAAATACAGTCTTTTGTGGATTGTCTGCAATCTTGGTCAAAAATGTACTTATTTGAGGAAGTTGCTTGTACATCAGTAGATGGTGGAAGAATTTGACACTTGCATGAGCCTTTCATCATGTATTTAACGTTGTCATTGAGCATAAAGTCTGAACTTACATCCTTTGGTTTTAGTTTGGGGAATTTTCGAGGTATTTGGTTATAAGGCATGTGATATTGCGTGAGGACACACAATCGTTTAGTTTGGGGAATTTTGATAAGTGTAAAATACACATATCCATTTATACCTAAAATAACCCAATTAAACCCAAAACAGACCAAAAATGGCAAAAATATGCTTGTATTTGTGTTTTGTGTGTGCAGGTATGGATAAGTCAAAAATCACAAGAAAACAGTCAAAAACAAGCAAGCACGGACACGAGAATCAGAAGAGTACAAAGTCGAAGCCCAAAAAGCCAAGCCAAAGCCAAACCCCTAGCCATTTCCTCTTTTATAAAGCCTCAAGGACCAATCTTGCAATTTCCAAAAGTTATTTATAACTTGAAAAGGGATAAAAGAAAGACAAGGACCAAATGTGTAAACTTCCCAAAGATCAACAGTTTTAACCGTCGAAGTATAGGCGGGAAACCCTTTTACTATTCACCCGTCTTCCCCGATTTCACTCCCATGGTAAAACAAGGGGCAAGTCAAAATTAGAGGGTGCGTTGGTCAATTCAAGGAAGCTCAAGCACAAATGCAAGGACAAATTAGTCTAATCAAGGGGATACTTATCCTAGTCCAAGCTCAATGCCACGTAGTAATGGTGAAAGCACAAATTTAAGTGGGTTTTTGTGCTAAAACACTCACAAAACTAGCACAAACGTCACATCAAGGGAATGACACGCTGGCAATCCTCAGGTGTGCACATCTTGATCAAACGGCCACAATTGAAGCTCAAATGATTGGAAAATGAATGGCAGAGATTGAAGGATTGGGTAGCAAGGAAAAAGGGCCTAGAAGCTTCAGCTTGGCACTATAAATAGGCCTCATTCTCACACACAAAAAGGGGCGTCTTTTCTTTTTATCTAGTTTTTAGAAATTTAGTCTAGCTTAAATTTATATTTTTCTTAAATGTAATTTTCCTTTTTCAAGTATTGTAATCAGCTTCTTTAATTAATGAAATTCAGTCTTTAGTATTTTAAATATCATTTTCTAAGCTCTCATTTAAAGTCATAAGCTCTCTTAATAAGTTGTCTCAATAAGCTAATATTAAGCTCTTTCAGTCTATAAGCTGAAATAGAGCTGTTTGAATTCAGTATTAACCTTATCTAAACCTTAAATCAGTTTAATCTTATATGGATCTTATTGAATTTGAGCTTTTGGAAGGGGATCTTACCTTGGAAGAGATCCCAAGGACTTATACCTTAGCTTATTAATAAGCTAAGGAGCTTGTAGCTGCCTTAATTGGTCCCTTTTGTTTAGCTAAAGGATCAAGTAAGTTTCTCTCTTCATTACTCTCTAATTTCAGTATTAAAGTGTTTAGTTATAGCTTAAATGTTTAATGTTGCTTATTTGCTTATTCTCTTGCTTATTAGTGTTTAAATATCTCTTCTAGTGCTTATTAGTTGATTGTCCTCATCTGTTTTTGCTTAAGTAGTTATAGATCATTAGTTACTAATTTCTGTCATA
Organism: Tanacetum coccineum; assembly: GCA_026074375.1. NCBI lineage: Eukaryota > Viridiplantae > Streptophyta > Magnoliopsida > Asterales > Asteraceae > Tanacetum > Tanacetum coccineum. The sequence continues at coordinate 10,412 of BQNB010085038.1, forward strand.
AAAACTCACAAAATCCAAAAATATTAGCTTAATTAGTTAAGATCTTAGAATTTTACTTATTCAGTTGTTTAATCATGATTGCTAAGTTTGTTTTAAGCTAGTTTTTATCTGGTATTTAGAATTTGTTCATTAGATTCCTCTTAAAAAGTTTTTCTTAAATCTGTCATAGTCTAAAAGGGGTGTTTGGTTTAGTGCACTCTTGAATTGCACTAGCAGTACTAACATAAGTTAGTACTGCTGAACCTTTACACTACCAGTACTAACCATAAGTTAGTACTGTTAGCTTAGATTTTAGCTTGCCAAAATCAGTAGGATTAAGTTTAGTTATAGCTTATTATGAATTTAATTTTAGTTTTCATTTTCTAGCTTATTTCATTGCTTATTCTGTTATCAAAAGTCAAATTGCATCAGCAGTGCTTTCACTTGAAAGAACTGCTGAACTTTTACACTAGCAGTACTAACCTCAGTTAGTACTGCTGTGTTCTTAGCTTAATTTGGATAGATAATTTTAAGGTTTAGCTTACCAAATTCAGTAGGAGTTAAGTTTTAATATAGCTTAATATAGTTCAAGTCTTTAATTTTGTTTTCTAGCTTATTGTCTTAGCTTATTTTGCTGTCAAAAGTCATAAAAAAACCTTAAAAAGCCAAAAACAGTACTTAGGATTTAAATTTGTTAATTTAGCTTATGGGTCTAGATTTTATAGCTTAATTAGATAGATTATAAGTAGTTTAATAAGTCCTTAAAGTTCTAGAGTCTAGTTTAGCTTATTAAGTTTTCTAGTCTATTTGGAGTTTGTGTTACTTTGCTTATTTCCTGAGTTTGCTTGTTTCATGCTTAATTTCAGTAGTTTAAAAGCACTTCTAGCTTAGTTTTCTTTGCATTTTTAGATTAAGCACATCATAAGCTTTCTAGATCACTTTCCCTTTTTAGAATTAAGCTTAAATTGAGCAGTTTATAGCTAGCTAAGTAAAGATAAGCTCAAAACCCTTCTTTCTGAGGTCAGTTTAGAAATAAGCTTTTATTGAGCTTATTTGTGAGTTTCAGCCAAAGTAGCTTTTATTAATTTTGTTCCCACTAGCTTCCTTTACAACTTTGCTTCTTTGAGTTTTTCATTTTAAGCTCTTTAAAATTTCGAATGCTTATTGGACTTAATTTGTGATCGGGATAGATTCTCAGGGTAGATAGTGTAACTTTCAAATTTAGTTGTTTACTAAGTTGGCCCTCCGTTAGTTGTTAAGTTTCCCCGTTAGTCTCTTAGATCTTTGCACCATTAGTCCATTAGTTAAGTTTTAATTAGTAATTAGGTTAAATTTTTAATTAGTTTAATTAAACTTTTATAAAAAATAAAAAAAATTAGGGCTTTTATTTTTAATAATTTTCTGCGATTTTTCTTTATTTAGTGAAATTTTAGTTTACAATTTTAGGGTTAAGTTTTAGTCCATTTTGCTTAATAAATTGCTTTTCCGTATTTGTTTAATTGTTCAAAATTTTCAAATCGAATATCTTTGCTCCATTCAAATCAGGATCCGAACCTAAACGTGGTTTCAATTTCACTAGTCATTGGGGATAACGACCCGGGTGATCATACTTGCCCGGTTTAACATACGTATTATATATTATATTATATATATTTTTGAGAGTGAATTTTATCAAGGGAAACTTGGTAATTTTCTTAATTTCTCTCTTAAGGTTATATTATATATATATATATTTTAGGTATATAAAACTACGAATCAGTTTTTGGCGCCGCTGCCGGGGACTAGTGTTTACGATTCTTACGTTTTGTGTTTGTTGATTTGGTTTGAAGATAGTTATATGTTTATAAATGTGACGAAAGTATAGTGATGGTCATTTCGACTCTACATTATAGTCCTAGGATATGAACCAAACACCCCTTTATTTTTATAAAATTTCATCCATTGATTCGAAAAATATATATTGAGTTATGTATGCTTTGATAATCAATGTATGATCATTTTAACGTGTTTTTGACGTGAATCAACAATGTATAACCTTTTGGTTTGAGAATTTCCAAAATTTGAATATATATATATGTTCTTAAGAAATTTTTAACCCAAATTTTTTTTGATTCAATCCTAATGGAAATTTTGAATTTCTATTACTACAGGGATCATTATAGTTATGAATTTCGTAGACCAATTCATGAAAGTATAAAAGACACAAAAAAATTGAAAAATACCCAATTTTGATTAAGAACAAAATTGGATGAAATCGAAAGAGAAAAGTATGATGAATCTTACAATGGATGTTGTTAATGACGTTGTAGGTGTTTGCCCTTTGCAAAATTAGAAGAATTTTGAGTTTAGGAATTGGATTTTGAAGTTTTTGAGTGTGTGTGTTCGTCACACCAGTAGCAGGAAGAAGAAAATAATAGAAGTGGAGTGTTTGGTAATCAATTTTGCAAGAAGGAAGGGTGTTTGGCGATTTAAATAGGCCGGTCCCCTTAAAGATAAAGGGTCCGCCTATTTTAACAAGGACGGTCCCCTTAAAATTAAGGGGGCCGCCTATTTGATGACAAAAATTTTCTTGGTTTTTCGATTTTGACTAGTTTTGTAAATACACAATTATCAAAATACGTCAGGAGCTACTAGTAATATTACTTTAGATAATCTAGTAGTCGAAAGAAAGAAGGGAGAAAAATACTTGAAGAATTCCACTTGGAGTCCAAGGGAGATCACACTTTACTTACTTTTTGTATTTAATCGTTCAAATACGAATCCTGTAAGAATTATGAGCTTTCAATCTATGGTTACCTCTATTTCTTGCTGTGTTTCCGTTACCATGAGCGGCTAAGCACTTAAAGTGCTGGCCTAGTTATGTAATTACTATTGTTATGATGTTTGTTTCCTGTTAGATTATGGTTTCATTAGATATTCCTTGACTATCGTGTAACCCTGGATTTTGGTAGTATGGGTGGTTTGGACCTTGCTTGCCCCATTATTAGATTATCTAGTCAATATGGGATCCATCGGGTACTATAGAGGATCATGACTCCGACCTCTAGTGTAGGAACTGACCAGTCTCTGCACTTATCACTCAATATACTTAAAAAGCACCGAAACTCTTTCAGAGGGAGTTAATAATATGTATAGGTTATTAGATCAGTTTTGGGAATAGTTGGGATTAATCAATGCAACTTGGATATCCTACCTCCTATACGATTTGGAATGAGTCAGAATCGCGGGAAGTATAGGATAGACTATATATGCCTATTCAAGTCTATCGACCTTAGAAACCACTAATGAAACTATAGTTTAACATTGCACAGGAAAACGATTTCATAACAGTTGTAATGAAGTAACTAGGTTAGCACGTTTTCTCTCATGATATCTCCAACTCTTTTAATTTTTAGTATTTACTTTTATTGTTATTCATCTCAAATCAATTCAAAACCATTTTTTAAACGTGACATTTCAAATTAAAACTAATTACAACTTAGCTCTTGGGACGACGTCGGATTTACCATTCTGTATTACCCACGATCAGGTTCTCTGCCCGTTAGTGCGTTGTCAGGTAGATCGAGTTTTATAAATTTAAAACTTGACAAAAATATATTTTAAAATAAAATACGCATCAAGTTTTTGGCACCGCTACCGGAGAGCTAAACATTAGTAATAATTTGAATTTATGTATATATTCCCTTTTGTAAATATATTCTGCTAGTTTTTCTTGTAAGTTTTCAGATATGGAAGATGATGTAGACATTAGCGCGCTCACCATGGAGCAGTACATAGCTTTCATTCCAGATGACATTAAACCAGGCATAGTGAACCCCAAGATTGGCGATGACGTCGAATTTGAGATAAATGCAAACTTTATGAGGGAATTAAGACGCAAACTTTTAGCAGGCACCGATGCAATTATGCTTAAGGTATTCCTAATTACACTCAAGAGACAAGCCTTGAGATGGAAAAATAGGCTTTCAGCAGGGTCACTACATGGGATCTCCTTAAAAAAGAATTTATTTGGAGATATTGTGATGACATCAAATAACGTCTATTTTATAGCATCATTTATCCCACGATATTAACCCATTTTGTATAGTTATTGCAAAGAATTGTTACTTAATCGTTTATATTTGAGAATTGCAGTAATTATGGAGTAATTGGTGAAGCTTAACAAAAGGCGCGCATTCTGGAGCTTAAATGAAGATATTTTGAAGATTACTGTTCTGAAGACCAATACGTCGTATCCATCAAGGAAGATACGGCGTATCCGTGCCTGCACTCACCAAAGACCAAAAAAGGAATGAAGATCAATACGCCGTATCCAGAGGACTTAATACGCCGTATTCAAGATATGGAATCAATATAATATTCTGGAAGATATCAAACGTGGTCCCTACTCCAAGAAACCCAGAACTTATAAATAGAAAACTCAAAAACGAGTTTTAAGTGTGCTAACAAGTTGAAGAGGTCAGATATGGAGAATTTAGACGAACAACGCCTTTTAACATGAATAATGAGGGAAAGTTTCATCTAGGACCACCTGGATACTACACTAAGACTAATAACCGTCCACCATATGGCGAAAAAAGGCAAAGCTTAAAGAACTAAAGCCTAAGCACCAATTAGAATCTGCACGAAGAAGTACTGAAATGGAGGGGTGATTAAGAGGCTCAAAGAATGCGAGATTAATACTAGGAACCTAAGTGCCATCGCTAAAAAACTAGAAACCCAGATCGAACTCTTAGTCCAAAGGAAAATCATTTCTGATAAAATCTTTATTCACCTCAGAAACAAATAAAACAGTTACTATCTGATCAGGAAACATCTGGCCTCAAACAAACTCCATGGAATTCCTTCATATCGGGACTTGAAAGTAATACTCCTGAAGTTTTACAGCACCAACTGCCACCTAAAGAGTTAAATCCAGGAAGCTTCACACTCCCCTGCACGATCGGTAAATTTAATTTTTTTGCCATGGCTGACCTAGGTGCTAGTATTAATGTATAATTATGCCTAGGAGTAGATTTGAACACTGCCATGCATCTTACAAATCTTAAGAAAACAAATATGCTTTGTGAAATGGCAGATATGACGTAAAATGGCACCCTAAGGAATAGTTGAAAACGGTAGTGGATAAAGAATGATAAATATTCTTATCCTATCCGATATTGTAATCCTTGACAAACACCAGCGCTTCTGAAACTACAATTCTAGGTAAGACCCTTTTGTTGTGCAACTATTCATGCAAAAGAAATAGATGTCTTCGCTGGAAAAAATATATTTGGAATTAATGGAAATAAGAGATAAGTTATGATACAAATGAAAAAGATCATAATTATACGACGCCAAGTGACAAAAAATTTCATGGTTAGACCCAATAACCCCTGCCCAAAGTAATAATCAAATCGATAACAGAGAGTCCAGTAACTGGGTAAGAATAGTCCCCTAGCTTAGATGATCGGGAGCCTAAGAAATGGAAAATTAATTTAGATGAGAATGTTCCTAGAGCACACTTCTATAATCCTATAAAACAGAATATCAAGGAACAAACCAAGATATGTCCATCCTGTGACCCCGACAAAAAATGTGTGATGGTAGGGTAGAAATCTGTGGGGTATCTAAAACTAGGAATTTACGGTTTTTGTATTGTAACTACGATAATGAGAGAAGAAATATAAAAGAAAAAGGACTATCCTTTCCTGATTTCCTTTTAGCAAAATATGGAAAAAGCCAGACCAATGCCTTAGTTTGGGATAATCGATACGCTAAATGGTATGATATTAGTCCCTCATCCGAAGCCTCTTCTCAAGTATCAAACAAACCGAGACCTAGAGATTATACCTTTAGTGAATAGACATTGATTAAGGTCAGGCATACTGACATTAGTGAACCTGTGAAGAAAGCACTATTAAAATTATGGTTAATTGATTGTTTCCAAGATAACTCGGCTTTTGTAAATAATCCAACTCATAGACTTTGATGGATTACATATGGGAAATTCAATTTAGAAATTGATAAGCCAACCTGATGATAACGAACTTGGAATAGGGAAGAAGGGAATACATTTTTGATAACAATATGGGAATATTGTAACCAATGAGCATAATAATAATTATGAGTGGCATAATTATGAGTCGAAAAAGAGTGGTGTGAGGAAAAATAGGAAAGAGGACAAAGATTATCATCCACCAAAGTACAAGTAAAAACTTTCAAGGTTTAAGAAATACTCATTTAAGGCGACAAATCTTCATTTGGTTAGCAAAGATTTGGATAGTGAGTTTACCCCTCTTGGAGAAAGAACGGATCCTAAATATTTAAGGAAATGATCCGAAAGGAAGTAGAAAACAACAAAACGTAGAATTATCGTGAGTCTAACTTAATGACTCGTTAATAAACAAAAGTGCTTGTCGGGAGACAACCCATCCTTTATTTAATGAAATTTTCTTTTTGCATTAGTTGGTTTGCTTGTCGAGAGACAACCCGTCCTTTATTTAATTAAAACGCTTTTTGGGAGGCAATCCAATATTATAATTTTTCCCGCATATTAGGAGCATGTCTTGTGTGATTTAATTCTTTATTGTTTGTTTATTATGTTTGAATTAGCAACAAAATAAGTGTAGGGGATGTGAAGAATTAAAGAATCATTGTAAGCTCAGTTTGTTTAGAACTATATCTAGGATTAAACATTGAACATAACATATGTATAGCGGAATTAACATAAGAACATTGAATAGGTAACAAGAATATCTTTCATTATCACTCCAAGCCCCATTTAATATTTGATCAGAATATAACGTTATAAAACTAATCTTAACAAGACAATACACATTGACCTTTAGGCTAAACAACTCCTAGGCGTCTACAATGAAACTCACGCCTAGACACACACACCTTTAGTTGACTACATTTTATGTGCACACTAAAACTACATGTCTGGGACCTCCTTTTATAACATAAGGAGTCCAAGACTTACAAAGGAAGATAAACATTAGACAACTAAATCATTTTAAAAGATATAAACAAGAAAATCTTTTAAACATTAAGAAATATCTTCTGTTATATTTATCTTCTTAAGGAGATCTTCATCTTTTGATATCTTTGACCAAATCTTCCATAATTCTCCACCAGCTTGTAGAATTCCAATTTGCTAGATTTAGTCCTTATGTTTCATTCTTTTATTTATATTGTCTCATCAAATCTAGAAACCCAACAATCTTCCCCTATTTGATGATGACATAACAAACAAAGTCGTGTACAAACTTCATCATAAAGCCAAAGCTTCCCCTGAAGTTGAGATGTAATCATCTCCCTGAATGAAACAAAACTTTCTCTTAAGTATTTCTTCCCCTTTTTGTCATAATCCAATAGGGGACATATGAATATAAGCAACTTTGATCTTGACCACTACAAACCATTATCACACTTCTAATCCAAGCCTTCTAGCTCCTCAAATTACCCACCATTAAGCACAATAAGAAAAATAAACTTGAGTAGTATAAACTCATACTAGCAGTAGTAATAATGACTAGTAGTAGTAAAAACCTTCACCTCATGTAGCATATAAATGGTTAAACATTTTAACAATAAGCTTCCCCTGAAACTCATATGTTAACCATTTCTTGAATCTTCAATTCTGTAGGCTATATGTAATAATGATGAAGAAAACTAAGTATAACGAACTTGATGTAGAAGTAGAATAACACAAACTTGTGTCTTATATCTTGTACTATCCACGTGACTCCAAACTTATAAATAAATCTGTGAAATATAAGTAGATCGCAACCTCTTGACAATTATCCTCATCTTCTATGAGATACCAGACCAAAGTGATAGCAAATGTGAGCATTGAGCACCATAAGTTAGATCACACACCTTTGCTAGATTCGTCAAGTCTTCGTCACATCGTTTCTAGGCACGAACAAGTTATCTTTAAAGTGTAACACCCACTTTAAGATATGATAAGAACATTCATCCAAATAATTACACTTCAACTTCAAATAGGTGATAAACAATCATCTTCGTAATCAATTTAAACCAATAAAATACGAGCCATTAAACCTGTTGAGAACATGTAAACAAAATCCAAAAACTTTCTTCTTGTATGTGTCATCCAATATCGAGCACAACTAGCAGTTGAAACTGCTTCAATAGCAGTATTAACTTTAGACCATAAAGCTAGCAGTACAAACACACGAACCAAACAGTAGTATCTGCTTTTAAACCTAGCAGTACTAATACACGAAGCAGTACAAATGAGTAAATGAGCAGCACTATATAATATCAGCAGCACTAAGTACATATACCTGGCAGTATTAACTGCTATCCTTAGCAGTACTAATGTGAACATAGCAGCATTAACTGTTAGGATAAAAAATATAATGTCTATATAAAAATTACTCTAGTTTATGTTTAAGTTAAAACGCAAGGACTAAAAGCATGATAGGATTTGAATTTACTCACGCTAACTTTTTCCGATTATTGTATGTCAACGTGATGTCAAGAAAATTTCATAATTTAATAATGAAAAATAAGATGGTGTACAAAGGGAATAATGTTGTAGGAGCCTTAATGAATGTGCCTATCTTTGTTGGAACTTTTTTTATGATACCTGACTATGTAGTTTTGGAGGATATGGATGCTTATTGTGATAATGAAATGGGCGATGTTATTTTTTGCAAACCATTCTTAAGAGATGTCGAAATTAAAACAAAACGGTTTGATGGAATTATTACCCTTTACAATGGTGATGATGAAGTAACTTACCAAATGGTGCGATCACATCTAAGGTTTAAACACCACACTAATGAGCACTGCAACAAAATCCTACCATTACTGAAGGTAAGTGAGAAAGATAAGATGAACAGAATCTCACACTCATATCAAAAGCTAAAAAGGTTCTACAAAGGAGTTTTGAATCTAGGACCCAACTTTATCCGAGTTTCGTCAATGGAAGAATGGCTCACACGTGGGCACATTAACGTGCATGAGTTGGAGTAAAAAGGAATTTGAAGAAAAGTCTAACTTAAAGACTTCGCTGTAAATAAATGTGCTTCCCGGGAGACAACCCAGAATGTTATTTAATTTTGTTAAAGAGTCTGTCTTCCCAGACATCAATACGGCGTAACCGCCCCATACCATACGACATATTGATTGTCTGGACGTTACCAGTCTTTATTTTGTATGCACTTTAAAAAACATTATTGCCAGTTCTGCGAATACGCCGTATTCATTAAGTTGATACGCCGTATCTACAGTCTGACCCATAATTAGTTTGTTTAGTTTAGTTTAAATTAACCGAGTAACCAAGATATGGAATACCACTGTATTCCATATATGTTTACACAGGACCTCGTGAAAGAAATATCGACGAATATTGGTGGAGAAATTTCAAATCTGGAAGATCTTGAAGTGTTGGAGTCTTGAAACTTCAAGGCGACAGTTCAACACGAATTATTGCTCATAAACGCAACTTGGAGAATCTACCGAGCAAATATCAAGGGAGTTTCTCATTCTAATTCTTTTTAAATTCCCATATTTAATGTTTTATATATACAATGAGGATGTTGTATAATTCAAGTGGGGGGATGGAATTAGAATGTTTACTTGTCCTAATTTTCACAAAAAAAAGCTTAAATTATGCTCAAAGTAAAAAAAAATTCAAGCATACTTTTGTGAAATTACATGTTACATAACCCGCACATAATAACCCTTGTTAGATATTGTGAGGATTTAACCTTTCTGTTTCCAAATATTTACCCAAATTCCATAAAAAAATAGTGTTGCCATTATGTATACACTTTTAGAACTTGGCTGGTTATATCGCACAAGACCACATAATGATATTATGGATTTAAATGAGCAACTTGTTTAAACATTGGTAAAATCTTAGGATTACAACCAAATCGCCTTTACATGTTGTTTATTAACTAACTACAACACCGGTTAGTTTAACCTCCTGTTAAAACAAACCCTTTTTTTAGGGAATGATTTTTTTTGGAGTTTTTTTTTTTTGCTTTTTTATTTTAATTTTTATTGTTTATTTTTTTTTTTTATCCGTTTTTTTTGAGGTTGTTGGGGAGTGTTGTTTTTTTTTTTTATTAATCCACTCTCCATCTTTAGAGTGATGATCCCTATAACCAACCCGTAGAAAACCAATCCTTAAGGAATTTACAAACCAACAATTTGGTTTCATTACAACCGTTACACATAACCTACCCAGTTAGAAAAGTTTTAATATTTACAGTTGCTAGTTGCTTAGAGTGTTAAGTTTATATTTCCTGAGTCTTGTGTATTATCTATCTTTGGTGGCCGTTGGAAATTTACACCTGTGCAAATGGAAATGTATATTAGTAGTCAAAACTCATGCGATTTTACTACCGTCACAATTAATGGTGAATCTAAAGAATGAAGAATTACCGAAGAAATTGTCCGGAATTATTATGATCGTGAAGATGGTGAAACTACATCGAGATTTGAAGTATAGTTAGCAAAAAAAAAGAGAAAAACTACAAAAAAGAAGAGAGAAAAAGAAAGTTTGAAAATAATCATTTTTCAAAGAGCATTACCGAAGGAATTACACGAAGGATCGATTATTCGTTGATATGTCACAAAAATCAACGATGTAGTGTATTGTACAAAGTGGAAGATATCGCCACGTGCCTTGTAGAGTATGTAAAGTTTTGGGATGATTAGGAAGTTGACCGTTATGGAAACGCCAACTTAGGTTGTTATTTTTTATCAATGATCAAGACGTTGTAAATAGTTGTATCTTTGTCATAATAACGGTCGGGGAAATAAGTGTCTAGCAACTTGTATCTTAGTATTAATCTAGTTGTTTCTTGATTTTTATTTAACAACAATTTACTTCCCACTCACCTAATGATTAGTTGTTGGTTTTACTCGAACGTGGATGTGATCGAGCGTGTATGTCTATTCCGGCGATTCAGGTGTGTATGCATGTCTCAGCTGCCTCGTTGGTTTATGACTTTTGGTGAAAGTTAGAAGGTTCCTACCCTAAATTACTCTACTAGTCCTAATCTTTAGCTTTTTCGAGATGGGAATAAGCAGTCACATATGTCTATCCTAGCGATTCGGGTGTGTATGTGTGGTCTTTGTCGCCCTCCTAGAACACTGGTATCGATGAAAGATTAGTTAGAGTAATCAAACCGTACGCCTTTCCATACCAAAACCCATATTTACCTTTATAAACTTGTTGCTCTTTGGCTTTAGTGCTGGAGATGTGTATCCTTGCCAAGCTTATGATAGAATATTCATCATGACCAAGCAATTGAGCGAATTATTTACAGTGGTTACCACATATATATAGATTGAGTGATTTGAGTGTTTTCATCTTCCTATTTCGTGAGGTGTTTGGTTGTGTACTTGTAATAGATCGAATAAATGCTTTAACAAAAAATATCCTTAGGGATACATTTTTGTAAACTTCTAAAGGCTACTTGCGGACAAGTAGGATTCAAGTAGGGGGATATTTGATGACATCAAATAACGTCAATTTATAGCATCATTTTTTTAAAATATCCCACGATATAAAACCCCATTTTGTATAGGTTTATTGCAAAGAATTGTTACTTAATCGTTTTATTTGAGAATTGCAGTAATTAAGATAATTGGGTGATAGATAGCAAAAGGCGCGCATTTTGAGCTTAAATGATGATATTTTGAAGATTACTATCTGGAAACGCATAACAGCCGTATCCAATCAAGAAGATACAAGTTATCCGGCCTGCACTCACTCACCAAAGACCCACTAGAAGATTAAAGACAATAACGCCTATCCAGATGACTCAATACGCAAGTATTCAAGATATGAATCAATATAATATTCTGGAGATATCAACGTGTCCTACTCTAAAGAAATCCCCAATATGCCGTATCCAAATTCCGTTGGATTAGGCTTGGGTGAGTTGTTGGTTTGTGGTGTTTAGGGAGCGCCTGTATCGAACAGACTTCCAAACCTTATAAATAGAAAAACTCAAAATGAGTTTTTAAGTGTGCAAAATCATATCTCGATACTAAACTACAAAAGTTGTTTTATTGAGAAGAAAAAGATCATAAGAGGTGCGAGAAACGAATTTCAATTCCATAGGAGCAACGTGAAATCCATATACTTTAGTAATTCCGTTTTATTTTGGTATCATTCGATAACTCGGTTAGTTACCTTGGCTAAATAAAACATAAAAAGAGCTCTTGTGAATATTATGACGTTTGAAGGCTAATACCTTAGGGTATTAGCCATTATTATGAAGATTTGAATGTTTGGTATTTGTTTATATCGATTTCTTGATTTATCGTTGAGTGCTTGTTTATGTTTATCAATTTATACTTGTTTACGCGCTTTTGTATGCGACCTATCATTCAACTGGATATAGTAAAGCGGACCAAGGGGATCTAGAGTCCGAGATAGCTCTCCATATAGTAATTTATTCATCTAGAATAATAGTTACATAAATATTATCCTTCTAAGTCTGTGTCTAGGATACGCTTCGGGCTTAACTAGTTAATTGGATATTGTTGATGGTTTATTGATCATGTTGACTAGCACGTGACCTAGATAATTCAACAAATAACGTTTAGATTCCATTGGATAGTTAGACAAGTGGACTACTAGTGTATAGATTGCCATTAAGCGATAAGTGGGTAAAGTCTCTATGAGCTAGGGTTTAACAAGATCACCATTGCTTTAATCCCTAAGATAGATTATAATCAGCAAATAATGATGCTTTATGCGGATGCTTTAATTGTGACAGAATTAATGTGTCTAGGTCTTAGGATGATGTAACGCCTAAGTCTTAAGAATGATATGCCACCTCGAGAGAAGAAATCATTGCACTTAATAAACAAACCAACGTTCTAATCGGATTAATAATGGTTAATACAATTTTCTTATATAAGGTTCGACCGCTCTTTTATCTTTTGTCTATTAGCTTGTGTGGGTAATAGTGTCTTGAATTGATTATAGTTACCAACCAAACCGTGCCAGTCTCTTAGGCTGAAAACCCCCTTTTCCCGTTAGAATTAGGATTTAGACTGACATAGGTTTAGATTAGAATAGAATTAACATAGATTAGATAACTAAGATATTAATTAAATTGATAGATTTAACCTCGCTCTCAGTGATCGACACCCTACTTACCACGAAACTACTACCGATCGGGTACACTGCCCGTTAAAGTGTTGTTTTTGGTTGAGTCAGCAAAATATAAATTTAAAACTTGAATCAATAAAATATACACCACACAACGACACATCAAGTTTTTGGCGCCGTTGCCGGGGAGTGAAAATTAATCTTGATTTTTATTTTGATATTTTGGTTTTTAACATTAGATTAGATCTAACCCTTAGGATTAGCGTAAATTAGATTAGTTTATTATTCTGCTTGTTTATTCTGTTTGTGTAATACGGCGTATTCAGTTCACTGAACGTGACGTATTTGTTATTTATTAGTTTCTCTAGAAAGACTGTTTCAGGAGGGATGATCCTAGCATGACTATGGAAGAATATATCAAGTTTGAAGAATAAAAAGCTCGTAAATGTGGGAAAGTTTTTAACTGGCAAACCGCTACATATGGAAAGATCAGGGTTGATGACGATCTTCATGACCTTAGCTCTGTGGAAGCTGAATTCCCAGCTATAGTCATTAACGATGCCTTTGCACCGCAGGATACATTTCGATACAAATCTTAAGTAAGTACTCCTATTAACGATGAAATCAACTTTAGAATATCATTTGACGAATCCGATGATGAGGATTACACAATAATTTGTGACAAAAACTCATTTTCTTATAAAATGATCTCTGTCAACGATTTGAAAACGGATTCAGAAAATGATAATGATAAAGTCAATATGCCTTCACTTCCATCACTCGAGCCTACGGTCAGTTGTTTTGATGATTTAGACTTCTTTAATGATCTTGAGAATGAATTTCCAGCCATTGTTTACAAGATCTGCTATTTTAAAAACTTTCTTTGTTCTGTTGTAGTTTCAATTCAAGTGAGATACAATGATTTTAAAGTCTTGAACATTTTTTGGAAAGTTCATTCATTTTTGAAAGCCCGGCCTCAAGTTTCAGATTCCGGTTATACTCCTCACACCAGCTTTCTTTCAAACTTTCACACTCATCGGTGACTTCTAAAGAATTTACAGCATTATGCACAAGATCTTGAGATATGAGTAGTTCCAAGAGTCGATCGTTTTCAAGAAGAAGTGGTTTCTTTTAAATTTCAAAACATTTCTTGTCTACAGAACACTGTTTAACAGTAGCTTCCATTTGGTTAAACACTGTTTTCACTTTATTAATTTCATCGTAAAGACCATTGTCAAAATCCTTAAACGATTCCCTTAAAGCATTTAAAATGGAATTACTTGTGTTATGAAAACCTCTTTGGTGTGTTCAAAACCCCATGTACCCTCAATTATAATCGAAGTTGTGGTTCTTTCTTTCACCACCTTGTCAAAATTAGCAAGGTGATTTTTTAATTTCTGAAAACTTTTATTAACCAAACTGACCTTTGGAAGTTCACTAGGAACCACTATCTTAACTGGTGTAGGTTCAACAACATGTTGTTTAGAAATTGGGTTTGAAATTGGTAACCAGAAAGCTTGTTCTGTAGACAATTCTTTTTATGGGATAAAATGTTTTCCAAAATGCTCACTTAATTTGTTCAATTCAGAGTAATTAATTAGAGAAATATTGATTTTATTCTCTTTTGAAACTGGATCATTTTTTTTCAAATATTTTTTATCGACTATCTTCAGCTAAAGTCAATGTCTATTCAGAATCAACCACAGAAATCACATCATGTTTCCTAGATATCACAACACCATCATACAATGTTGGCTTTATCCGCTGAACTTTCTTGAGATAAAAAGAATTTTGATACCCAAGTGCTTGTTTATGTGTGTGATCGTAGAAAACTTGTCGTTTCGTTAGCATATGCATTGTTTGCGCAGATTGACCAACTTTAAAAACAATGTTTTCCAGTTCTTTAATCTTCTTTTCGAAATCAATTTCCTTGTCAATGTATTTAGCTTCTTTTTCTTTGGATTGAGTTTTCAAAACATCAATTGTTGTCATTAAAGATTCATTATCTTTGACATTTTTTGAAAGACTAAATTTCAGTGAGTTAATTTTTTTTAAAAAGCAGCAAACTTTGGATTCTTGTTCAGAATCATATCATTCATTTATGACTCAATATATTTTTCACGATCATTTAAGCCAACCTTTTGCCTTTCTTCAAACATCCTTACCCTGTCCTTATATCTTTTTAGCTCAGCGGTTAAAAACTCATTCATGTTCTTATTTTAAATACTCTCAGCATTACATTTAGCAACTAGATTAGGTATCTCTTCAAAGACCGACATTATCATAACATTTTATTGTTCAGTTGAAGCAGTATTTTGAACAGTTTCACTTTTGGTCTCTTTCAAATATTGATCATATGAGATGATATTGCTATCACTTGTAATTTCAATATCTGAAGCGGGATCGAAAGTGGTAGGTTTGTTCAAAATAATACATCACTTTGAACATCAGTTTATCAAAAGTACGGATTATCGTTATTAGTTATTTGAATTTGGTACCTTCCAAGATAACATTGATCATAACTAGAAGATTTGCCATTTGAATTGCCTTTGCACATGGTTCTTCATCACAATCTAAGTCGAAAGCATTAAGATCATCAATCTAGAAAGCAGCATTATGTATGATTGTTGTCTGAGTATCTTGGAATTCTGCAACTCCTGGATCTGCTAAGAATGCTAACTGCTCCTCATCTAACACCTAACCAACTTCCTGTGTTTGAACTAGCAATATTTTCTCCTTGAACCATGTTGAATTCCTTGGCCACTTTGGCTGAGTGCATTGCCTTGCCATATGTTTTTCTCCTTGACAATTGTAACACCTGACAACCCTTGCTTAAACTGTTGCATTATTCCCCCCCATTTCTGTTTATCACTGAGCTTGTTGCATTGCTCTTAGATCCCATACCAGCAAAACTTTAACCCTATCTCCCATGCACTTGTTGGACTGTAACCCTACCATCTTGAATGGTTGCTTGGTTTCTTGAATTAGAAGATGTTCTGAGTAAGTTGTTGGTTATAGGAAAACGTGATGTAATTGCAGTAGTTAAAAATGCCATTGCTTTGTTTAAACTCGAAATTGGATCATCACCTGGCAGAAATGATGGAACTGCAAGACCTGAGTCTAGCGGGGGAAACTTAGCTTGTGTTTGTTGTGACATTGCAGAAGATTGATAAACATTTTGTGGAACTGATGGTTGTTGGGTAATTGCTGGAGGCTGATACTGTTTGTAATGAGAAGGTGCTTCATAAGATTGTGAATGTTGTTGAGAATGGTAATACTGTTGAGCAAGTGGTGATGAATGTTGTTGATAGTGAGTAGGATTATACTGAGATTGATGGTTGGTTTGATATGAAGGGATGTGAGAATTATTAGAAATCAAGGCAAGTGGATCAGGAAACCTTTCATGCATTAAGCGGACTTTAGTAGCGTGTGCCTCGTGTTGACTGAGATATGAGTAAAGCTGATCATAGTTGGTTGTATGCAAGTTCCTTGCCAACTTTACATCAGTCACAAACTTGCTCCACTCGGGTGGAAGAGTGTTCAGAAACTTAGCATTGAATTGAACATGTTGCATTGTCATGCCTATAGTGTGCATATCATAGTCATGAAGTGACTTACCCTTTACCGAAGTAAACATATCAAAGTTATCGTACAATTTGCACTCACGTTTTTGTTGTGACAATTCGGTTCCTTGCATGAGTAACTTAACTCGATCCTAAAATTCCTTAGCAACATGGTGATGATTGACAAGAGAGTACACTTTTGGTGGTAGCCCTTGAAGAATAATATTGGTGGCTTTAACATCATAATGATCTTGAAGCTTCACTGCATCCTTGAGTTCTTCATACTTCTTAGTTCTTATGACACCATCTACTTTAATAGTATCATACACAAGTGGTCCATGTTCAATTGAGTTAAGCATCATTCTACCGTGTGCCTTTCCTTTTGTGTAAACCTCCAGTTGTACATTAACTTTTCAAGCATGGGAGGACGGTTATCGGCCCCTGCTACAATCATGTGTTCTGCCAATGTTGTCATTTTTAATTGATTGTTGTGTAAAAATATAAGCTTCGGATCGTTCAGTGATTAAAGGTTGTTGTGTTAAAGTGTTCTTTGTTGAAAGTGATTAAGATTGGTATTGCACGGGATTTTACAAATCTTGATTAAACCGAGAAAATAAGTGAATATTTTGCGAGATTCTAATCAAAGAAGAAACCGTGAAATAAGAAG
The DNA here is from genome assembly GCA_026074375.1 of Tanacetum coccineum. Classification (NCBI taxonomy): domain Eukaryota; kingdom Viridiplantae; phylum Streptophyta; class Magnoliopsida; order Asterales; family Asteraceae; genus Tanacetum; species Tanacetum coccineum. The sequence continues at coordinate 27,717 of BQNB010085038.1, forward strand.
CTGCGTAAATCGCCTGGCAAAAAAATGTATATTTCACCCAAGAGAAATGGTATATTTCGCCTAGGAAAAAAATGCATAAATCGCCTGAAGAAAAGCTTGTATATTTCGCCTGAGATAAATGGTATATTACGCCTAAGAGAAAGTGTATATTTTCGCCCAAGGAAAGAGTATATTTCGCCCAAGCAAAAAAGGTATATTTCGCCTAAGGAAAAATGTTATTTTGCCTAAGGTTAACCTGTATATTTTGCTTAAAAAAACACATGTATATTTCGCCTGAGGAGATGTATATTTCACCTAAAGGAATATGTATATTACGCCCAATGTAAAATGTATATTTTACCTCCTTCAAAACATATTTCGCCTCCTTCAAACTTTTCCGAAAAGCCAACTTTTAAATAACCAAAAAGACACTTTTTAACGTTTTTTGTTGATTTCTTTTGCAAAACTAAGTATTACTATGTTACTACTAACATAAAAACACAAACTTTATGATTTTTAACACCTAAAAAATTACCACTTTTTATTTCGTGTGAAAAAACCAAAAACGCACCCTTTTGCAATCTAAAACCAAGATAATATGCACTCACAACTTAGTAATCACCCCATGGCGACTGATACCAATTTTAGAATATTGGTTATCTAATCACACAAACAATATTAAGCAAGAATATTAGAGAGAGAAAGAGTGGTTGGACACTTCTAGAGAGAAACAAAAGAGAAAATAATGATATTATGAAATGACCAACACCCTCTCCATGGAAGGAGAGGGCTTATATAGTTATTACAATGGTGCGTCCATGGGCTTGTGTACTATGGACTTGGCCCGGTTAGCTTACATTTAACCATACATTTAACTAAGAGCTAC
>BQNB010085039.1:0-28581 GCA_026074375.1 Tanacetum coccineum
TATAACTAAACTAAATCCTACTTGAATTTAAGAGCCTACAAACTATGAGTACCTAGCTAAAATCTAAGCTAAAAGTGATAGCAGTAACTTTCTAAATTTCCAAATCTATTTTATAAAAACTCATTTCCTAATGTTTTTAACTAAATTCAAAGCTGTCTCAAAAAGGTTTGCACAAAATTTTTTATTTTTGATAGTCAAAGTGGCTTATGCCAAACACCCCTTTACCATTTTGACAGAATTGACTTTAAACTAAAATTGCAAATCTAACTAATAAGCACTAACTACCAGATTATTTTTAGCTTATAACAACCCTAACTAACATGAATTAACAACTGATTAAGCATTAATCTAAGATTTAAACTTATTTTCTACTATTTTTGGTTTTTTAAGGTTTTTAAGACACTTATATTAAAGACTATGATCTAAACTAAGAAAATCAAAAACAGATAAACAACTATGATTTTTAAGCTAGTTAAAACACAAATAAGCACTAAATAGCAAATTAAATAAGCAAATAAGCAGATCTAAGTTTAGAAAGCTATAAAACTGATATTTAAAGAAAGAAATTAAGGGAAAACTTACAATGCCTCTAGCTAAACAAGAGGAAACCAATATGGCAGCTACAAGCTCCCTAGCTTATTAATAAGCTAGGGTATAAGTCCTTGGGGATCCTTCCCTTTTAGATCCCCCTTCCATAAGCTCAAATCCAATAAATTCCATGGTAAATGTAAGTTAAACTATTTTAAGGTTTAGAAAAGTTTATTTCTGAATTGATTAAACTCTATTTCAGCTTATAGACTGAAAGAGCTTATTAAGAGCTTATTGAGAAAATTTGGCTAATTTAGAGAGCTTTAAGAAAGAGACTTGGAGAAATTAAGAACCACTGAATTTCATTAATAAAAAGCTTGCTTACAATACTTTAGAAAGAAAATTACAAGATTAAAAACAACATTATGCTAGGAATTTAAAATTTAAGCTAAAACTAAATTAAGGCTACGTGTGTGTGTGTGTGTGAAGAGTGAGGCTCTATTTATAGCCATTTGGTGAAGCTTCCAGACCCTCTTGCCTTGCTCTCCAATCTTTCAATCTCAACCCTTGAATCTTCTAATCATTTCCAAATGATTAATAGCCGTTTGATCAAATTGTGTGCACTCAAGGATTGCCAAGCTGTCATTCCTTGATGTGACAGCTTGTGCTTCTTTTGTGAGAGAGTCTAGTACAAAACCCACATATACTTGTGCTTTCACCATTGCTGACGTGGCCTAGAGCTTGAGTGAGGTTATGAGATGCTTTGATTTGACCCATTTGTCCCTGCCATTTCTTTGTACTTCACTTGAATTGACTTAAGCACCCCTTAATTGTGAAAAGCCCTCTGAATTTGACCCATGGTGAAACAAAGAAGACGGTGAATAGTAAAATTCCCTTCGCGCCTTTTTATAACTGAAAATGGGTAAATCGGTTTGAACTTTGGGGAGTTGGCAATTTGAGTCCTTGTGTTTGGATCCCTCTTTTTCTAGTTATAAACTAGTTTCAGATATTGCAAAACTGGCCCTTGTGGTTGAGGGGCTAAAGTGGAATATTTTAGGTCTTGTTGACTTTTGTTGACCATGATTTGACCACTTTGACTGAGGGTTTTGACTTTTTCTGGCTTTGCTTCCGGCTTTTGTTCACTCATCCGTTCTCGTGTCCGTGTTTGCTTGCTTTTGACGGTTTTTGATATATCCGTACCTGCACACACAGAACACAGAAACAAGCATATTTTTGCTATTTTTGGACTGTTTTGGGTTTAATTGGGTTATTTTAGGTATTAACGGATATGTGTATTTTACACTTATCAAAATTCCCCAAACTAAACGATTGTGTGTCCTCACGCAATATCACATGCCTTATAACCAAATTCCTCGAAATTTCCCCAATTTAAACCTTTGAAAAGTAGCAAAGATTTTTGTTGAGAGAAATAAGTTATAAAACACCCGACTTCCCATTTTCAAAGATTTTTCTCTTTTTATGATTATTGGTCCAAACTGGTTTTGTAAATCTTCCATTATTATACCAGTTATTGCAATCATTCTTCAAATGATCAAAACTCCCACACACATGACAAGCTTTGTTGAACATCTCAAAATCACTTTGTAATTTTTGAGACATCTTTTGGTTCCAATTTCTCTTGTTTCCCCTAGGACTTCTAGATGGACTGAAAGATGGACTGTAGGTCCTTGCCAATTTTCCTCAACAGTTGTTATTATCAGTATTTTTAGGATTAGAAACAAACTAGTCAATTTTGTAAATTTAGGCTTAACTGTTTGAAACTAGGCTTATCTATCTTTCTCACTTCAGACACCCAATACTCGACAATTTGGGGCTCCATTTCTTCCTAACAGTCTCAGGTTCAATAGTCTCGAACCGTAGGCATTTTCACTAGAGACTCACTAAAAACTCATGTTCACAATCAAACAAAGTCATCTAGACTAGGAATAAACTAAATCCAGGTTTAGGTGCATAAAATTCTAGTATAGGGTTAGGAGGTGGGACATACATTTATGCCCTAATCTTTGTTTTTACACTTATCCAATATCAGACTGTCCAGAAGTTTTACTTAGTCTTTTTTGATGAATTTTTCAAAATTTATACATGTAAAAAAAAGGTCGAACTCATCTTTTTTCTTATTGTAGCCAACTCTAACTTCCTTTAAGCTCTTTTAGATCTTTTTACTAATGTTCATTTTGTTCTTTTTATGCTTTTAGATCTTTTACTAATTTGTTCTATGTGTCATTAGATACCTCAAAGTGTTATATAAGAACGTTGAACTTGTTTAAGAATAAGCCATGGCGGAGCAAAATTGGTTGAACCTTCTTCTGCTTGGTAAACTCCATCAAAGCCAAAGCATCACACTGAGACACTAAGGCATTTGAAGTAGTCTTCGCCTCCACTGCATAAGTCCTTCAGGTAGCTCCCGTTCCTGCTGTCTTGAATCCTGGTGCCCTGCCTCCCTTGCAAAGTGTCCTCTCTGGTGGCAGTTGAAACACTCTACCTAGGACTTGTCAAACCTAATTCTTTCTTTGTTGGCCATGTCCAGCTTCCTTCCAGTATTCTTCAAGAATCTTCTTGCCCTTATAGTCAGCATAGCAATGTTCCACCTTAAGTCCATCTCTTCTAGATCATTAGGAAAGATTTGTTGTAGATTTTTATTATCAAGCTGTGGAATACTTGTGGATAGCAAAGAAGGAAAATATCACAGGCATCAAGTCACTCAAATTGTAGGTCGGTCAATAGTTTTGATCTATCATCAGCACACTAAGTAACTAAGCATTATTAACACCCTAAGACATATATTAACTGCTCTAGTTAACTGTTAAGTGCTTGTATAGGAACAGAAAGGCTACATGATATGAGTTTGATCAAGCTATATGTCCCCACGTTGACCTCTGATTCAAAGCCTTTCATGTTGTAAATAGGTCATTCCAAACTCAATGTCCTCAAACTCCTGGTTGTCCTACCTCCACATAATAGTATGTATAGTCCATTATTGTGACAAACTTCTCAAGAACTTCTGATTGATGTCTTCTTGAGGGATAACTTCACCATGCATCTCCAGTTGACTTATTAGATTTTGAATCCTTTCATAGGTTTGCTCAATTACTTCTGTGCTGGATGCAACAAAGTTTTCATATTGCTGCTTCAGAAGATTTTTTTAAGTTTCTTTGTGGCAGTATTACCACCAAATCTGTTTCTCAATAGCCATGCATCAGTGTCCTTAAAGCAACCTTGAATGAGTTTGAACTTTAAATTAATGCCATTAGGTAAGCATCAACAAGAGCGCTTCTTGCCTTCAACTCTTCCCTTCTTTGTACCTTCTCTTCAACACTTGTAGGAGGGATAACAGTGTCCTTACCGTCAATAATTTTTGTTACTATGGGTGCATTACCATTTTCTATGATCTCCCATAGAGTGTAATCAATGCATTGTAGGTTAAACCATACGCCATCCACAAAGGCTCCATCCTTATCTTCAGAGATCAAACTCACCAGGTTGGGTAGTATGGTAACGCATTAATGGTTTGAGTAGATTTGAGTATCCATTGGTTTCTTGAAAAAGTAGATCTGTTGTGTAGTAAAGTTTTCTCTTATAAAGCTTCTTACAAGCTCTGATACAACTTTTGATCCCAATAGAATAGAATTTCTTGCTTAAGCATTATAAAGGCTAAGTTTGTATTGAATAAATCCAAAACAACATATGATAGAAAAACTTTGATTGTAGAATATCAAAGGAGTAGGTGGAATCTGTCAAATGATACTAAGAAGAATCTAATGAAACAATAATGAACAAGATCAATAACAAACATTTTACCAAACTTTCAGCCTTAATATAATACGAACACTCTTAATAGTGTTAGGGTTTACAAAACCTTGAAGCTATAATGATATCAAAACAAAATGATTTCTAGATATCTAATTCTATACCCTAGGACCTCCTTTTATACACCAAGGGAGTCCTTAGATCGTTTTACAATATATTCCTAAGAAAATCGTGATAATTCAAATCAATAACTTATAAAGTATACGTATCTTTAACAAAAATATCTCATTCATATCATATAAGCAGTACTAACTTGATCTAACAGTCTTAACCTGAGCAACATCAATATTACTCTAACAGTAGTAACTAACACTAGCAGTAGTAACTTTTATGCTAGCGGTACTAACTACTTAGAATATTTTTTCTTTAGTCTTCACAGCAGTAGAAAACCATTAAACCAGCAGTATAGCACTTCAACATCACTAAGAAGCCTTTTAATCCCAACATTAATGGGCCCTTATTGGGCTTTTCGGCCCAATAAGCCCAATCGAAGATGTAAGATTCCAATAAGTTCAATAATAGTTCGATATGCCAAAAGATAATCGAATAAGCACAAGAATAAGCAAATAAGCCTTTAGCTTATCCTGCTAGCCATACTAAGCTATTAGAGTAATCCAAAACTGTGACTTATAAGCCCGGTTTATGGCTTAGGTTTTGGACTCCAGGCTCGTTAAGCCCGATAAGCGCATTGGCTTATTATGTTAAGTTCTAATAAGCTCAAAGTTTTTTTAAATACTCATAATAATTATGAAAATAAGGCGCATATGAATAAGCCAAACCTTGAAAATAAAGAGATTTCCTTTTGTTCCTTTTTTGGCTGAGAGCATCATAAGCCCTGAATAAGCCCATTCAAGCTGTAATGGGATTAAGCCTGGATAAACTAAAAGCTTGGGTAAAATATTTTATTACATAAAAATAACCACCACAACGCAACTATACATTCCTTATAATTTATTTATTTTAGTCGAACCATTTATAAACCCTTTTTAGAGTTTTGTAAAATCTTAAACCTTGATTTTTATAAAAATGATTGTACAATCCTTATTTATGCATTATGAGGTTAACAAAAGTACAAATCTTTTTAAGGAAAGATTATTTACCAAAAGAGGGTTCTTAAGAAAGGATTAGAGATCAAAGTAACAACCCAAACGTTGTTAGAATACCCAAACAACTATAAGGATCAACCCAAAACACTCTTTAGCTTCAAGATTCTTGATCAAAATTTGGAAATTAAAGATTTAAATGGGTGTTTGTGTTCGTCGGTTATAAGAGAGGAGATGGGAGAAGAGAACAAAATTGTGTGTGTTTTCAAATGAGAAGTCTGTGTGAAATGGATGCATGCACCTATCCTTATACACAAAATTCCAAGGGATCCTATGTGAGAAAAATATCACGAAGACAAAAAGGACAAGTTGTTTTGGTGGTGTTGGGGATTTCGGACGCAAGAGGGGGAGGGGGACCAATTTGATCTCATTGTTCTAAGGACATCCAAGGTGGTATTATTTGAATTCTAGATATTTTCCATGCACACAATATCTCACTAGGGCCATTTATGATATACGAAAAACTGAAAACGCTTGCTAACTTGACTGAAAAATATGAAAATTTAAATATCTAACTGAAACGTAAAAACGAGGTATGTACCGAAAGACTACATTAAATAGCAAACCGGAACGCGTCAGGTAACGATTCTAAATTAAACGCGGGAAAATTCCTGGTAAAGTACAAGATCAACACGAAATTGTAAAAGTCAAACTAGTACACGGAAAAGTCAACAAAAAATTAGGTATTTTTACGGGTGTTACAAAATATAAGGTGGAATGAGTATTGGTATGAGTTCAAATATCATTTTCTATAAACACGTTTGGTTTGAAAAGCAAGCTTTGGAAACAAAAGTTCAAATGCTATTCATCCATCTTCATTCATCAATAATATACCCAGAAGACCAAAAAATTACTTACACAAATGGAGATAACTAAAACAAACATAAAACTTTCAATTATAAAACAAAACAAATAGCTTACAAAAGTAAATCTCTAACAACTCATTGAGCTTGCTTCCAGATTCCAAACCAGCCATGGTGTATAAATCTTAACAAACAAACAAATGCCTAAGTAACTAGTTCAAGAGTATGTGACCCACTTTTATATTTATACCAAAAATCCAAAATCAGTAGTGTAAAGAAAATCATTTTCATTAAAAATTCTACACCCCAAACAAATTATTTATGGTTAAAAAGCGCAAGATCAATAACTTGGGGATGAGTAGCTTGACAACAAAGAACAACATATGAAATAGTAAATTAATTGTCGCGTTGACTTTGTTGAAGACTGATGACGGCCGGAAAGTCAACGATACAGTGGGGTTGATGCATATGGTAAGATTTGTTAGAAAACCAACAACAATGGTGGCACAAATCAGTGATGGTGTTGACGCAAGAACCTACCTTGTGATCAAATGGGTTTTTTTTGTTGGTGATAATAAAAATGAACATAGTAAGTTATGAAAAAGCTTAGAAACCTGACTATAGAAGTCTATGTTGAGTGGTATGGTGTACAACACATATTGTGATTTCATATCTATATTTGATACCTAGGCCCACTAACCAAACAACATCAATTGGTTTCAAACTCATTCCTTGGTAGTTATTACCGGATACCAAACGGGCCCTATTCTCTATTGGATCGACCACCTCCAAGCTAATTGGAAGGGTCAAAATAATGAAATATTACAACTTTGTTTTTTATGTCATAACCAGTTTAATAATGAAATATTACAACTTTGTTTTTTATGTCATAACCAGTTTCATTAAAGGGGAGAAAGAGGCAAGAAAAAGAAGAAATAAAAAGCAAAGGTGTATTTAGCTGGGAAAAAATATTTTTATTTTAAAAAATATTTGTTATTTAAAAAAAAATTTCATATAAAATTGAAAAGACTGAAAACCTGTTTAATCGTAATTTTTTTAATATTTTCAAAAAAAATGAAATTCTCATTTTTTCAATTTTATATGGAAGAAACAGAAAATCCCAATTTTACCATCTCCTATTTCTTTTTCTCTAACAAAAGAAAATCCGGTGGTCAAATGGTCCCAAATTTCATGTTTATAACGTTTTTTATATCGCTATTATTACTTTTTAATACTTTTTTATTTCGTGTTTGTTTGTTTTTATCCATTTTCCCCGTCAGTTTTTATACGTGTTTGTACATTTGCGTCCGTTTATGTACGATTCTGTACATTTTTTGTCCGTTTTTATACGTTTTCCGTGCTATTAATCCGTTTTTAAACCTTACATAACGCTTTTTGATGTTTTTTTTGTAACACCTTTTTTATCCGCTTTTGCCAACGTTAGCCAAAACAGCTGCAAAACCAACATTTGGCCAAAATATTTGTACACTTTTTAAGCCGTCCACTCAGCTCCAACCATACATATCAATCCTAAATCAACAAAATATATAAAAATTTTAGGTGAATAAGTAATAATTGCTAAAACCAAAACTCAAAACAACATTTATTAATACTTGACAAAACAATTTAAAGCATTTAACATAGCAAACTAATCATGTTTTACCATCATATCTAAACTTTTTAATCTAATGAAAGTATATAATTTTACAACAATAAAAGTTGGCCGAAAAAGATATCACAAAGCTTAAACAAACACAAACACACATCCATAATTTTATTTTGTTCAATATATTTTTAGCAAAGAATAATAGGCAAATTAATTGGAAAATCATCAAACGAAACTTAAATATCTGGCACCAACGAATAATGATTTCTCATAAATGAGGCAAATCATAAAAGCAAAATCACAGATAACAACAAAACATATAACACAAATTAATAAAAACTACATAAAAACCAAAAACCTTACCTCCCGCACATACAAAAAACTTCTTCACAGCCCTAGAACACTTCCCAGCAAAACCCCAATAACCTCCAAACGTACAATCTCAATAATATCTGATGTACAAAATTGATATCTGATTTTAACAAATTAACAAAACAGAAACACGCACAACAAGCATACATTCTCGGCTAGTATAAAAAGCGCAAACTGGTTGTGTTGCTTCTTTAATGTATGCGTGTGAGCTATACGATCCATTTTTACAAAAACACAACAACAAAAACAAAGTAAAATAACCTAACCTAAATACACATAATCTACTTTTACAAAAAAGCCAAAAACAAAACATCAACATACATATACATACATTAATATGTTGGAGTTGTGATCCCAGATCAGGGTAAAGATAATCAAAGACCTAGCTACGTACCAAGATTGGCTACCAGATATCACTTGGAATCGTGTAATCACTTTCCAAAGTAAACTATTCGACCCTAATGCCTGGGTATCACGAATACTACTTGGGTAAGACCAAATGTATGGTTCTTGTTTTGAGGCACCAGATCAAGACCTCTAGCGCATCCAAGTGTTTATGTTTATGTGTATGTTTCACGCAGTTCTTCACTACTATCACAAGTGGTATGTGACCTCCAATTTATAGGAGATATAATCTCTTTCACAAATAGCCTCCTTGATTTCAGGAATTAGTGGTTACATGACCATTATGACCGTGGTCATTAAGTGTGATTGCTACTTTAAATACCATAAAAATGTCTAATAGTTTATATACGTCCAATGATTCTATCCAGAGGGTTTATCATTCAGTGTCCTGAAGCATCAGCTAGCCCGCTGAGGAGCATACCCACTGATGGTTTAATACTGAAACAACCTCTGATGAGCTAACCCGCTGAGGATACTTCCTCTGATGGATTACTCTCTGATGGTATCCTTCAGCTTACTCACTCTGAGTTACAAAGCTGAAGCCATCAGCCCTCTGATGAATATCCTTCAGTCCAGAGTCTAACTCCCAGAGGAGTTAACTCACTAAAGTTCATTAGCGACTAGAATTCCCTTAACCACTATCTAAGTCAGGGTATTCAGGGACCTCTAGGTGTATACTCCGTACCTCCACCCCAGATACCGGTATGAAAAGATCCCTACAATTGAACTAAATTTCTGACACTCCTCCCCAATTTAGTACAATTCCTTTTGCATGAAAATAACACTTAAACAAACAAGTGCATAAATGAAAATGTCCTGAGGATTGAATTTCCATCTTAGTAAATACACGTTCAAATATTCAAGAATCAGGGTGTTCTAAGAATTGAACCCTTCAACCCATTTGAGTACTGAAGGTAAATACACACAAGTTTTCAAACACTTAAACGCTCCTGACACTATTACATAGCCATGTGTCCATATCCAATTCATAAATGTTATAAGACCCAAAGTCCATGATCCCTGAGGTGGCAAAACCCCAACATTTACATAGGTAGTTCCTCTTTATTCATGCTTCATGCAAAGCAACTTTTTCAAAGAGAATACCATTGCGAAGTTTATCACTTCATCCTCCTTTCATAGGTCCAGCACATCCTGGGATGATATGTAAAACATGGGTTTTTCTTCAGTCCTCTGAATGTACACTTTCCACAGTGAACTCAGGCAACCTAAAGTTTCCTTAGCAGGGAGTTAGTGTCCTAGCATTTAGCAACTAATTAGAATTTAATCCCATCCCCTTTAGCAGAACTTTAAAAACCATCTCTAGCCAGAACCCTTCGTATAAGAAGTGATCAGCTATTTTTTGTTGAGACCTTACAAACTCAATGGATATGCACCGCCATTCGTGATAGACTCACGAATCATGCTATGGCTGACACCTAGGTGCTGACTTCCCATTGTACATCTAGCTATAAGCCTTTGCATTGTAGCAACCACTATCACAGAGATAGAAATAGGTGCCATAGGTTTAACCCACCAAGCAAGAATACCCAGCCACTGGTAGACGAATTGTCTTTAGTGTTGCTAATCCAACTTGCATCAGTGTAACCTTCCAACACTGAAGGATAACCAGAGTATACCAATCTATAGTCCATGGTTTTCTTCAAGTACTTCAGTACCCTATGAATTGCTTACCAGTGCTGAGTACCAGGATTACTTATATACCTGCTCAGTTTTCCCACAACAAATGCAATGTTAGGTCTAGTACAAGTCATGGCATACATTAAGCAGCCTATCACTCGGAGATAATCAAGTTGAATGCAGCTCAGAGCCCCTTTAGGCATCAGCTTCTCATAAGTATCCAGAGGTGTACTAACGTATAAGTGCAATCAGAGTAATTGAATTTCTTCAGAACCTTATCAATATAATGAGACTGAGAAATTGCTATACCATTACTCTCATGTTTAATCCTTATACCCAGGATAACATCTGCCTCCCCCATGTCCTTCATAGAGAACCTTGATGACAAAAATTATTTAGTCAGATCCACCTGTAACTAGTCATGCAAAGACCATCATGTCAGTCAACAATGAGGCAAATCATACCCTTTACCAGCTCATCAAATTGCCTATACAAACACATTTTTGTCAGCTTGATTAAGCAAATAAACCATAGACAAAACACTTCAATCAAACTTTTGATGCCATTTACTTAAGTGCCTGTTAAGCCCATATAGAGACTTAATCGATTTCACACCTTGTTTTCATTGCCTCAGAGATGAAGCCCAGAGGTTGGTTCATATAAACCTCCTCTTCCAGTTCCCCATTCAAGAAAGCCGTCTTCACATCCATCTGATGAATAATCAGACTGTGAATTGATGCCAGAGCAATCAGCAGTCTTATGGTACTGATACGTGCCACTGGGGCATAAGTATCAAAGTAGTCTATCCCTGACTTTTGTTTGAAGCCCTAAATGACCAGTCTTGCCTTGAACTTTTTAACAGTTCCATCTACCTTCATTTTTCTTTTGAAGATCCATTTGCAACCCAGAGGTCTGCAACCTGGAGTAGATCATCAAACACCCAAGTGTTATTTCCATATAGAAATCCATCTCATCTGAATTGCTTCTTTTCAGAAAGCAACATCCGTGGACTGTCATTGCTTCACAACTGTTGTTGGGGTCATCCTTTTCCAACATTAAAGCAATAGGATTTGGTCAAAAGACCTCATACTTGTTTCTCTTCAAACAAGTATAATTGAAATTAGGGCCCCAAAATGCCTGTTGGAGTCCTATGCCTCTTGCTTTTTCTAGGCTCAGATTGCTGAACAATCTCATCAGTGACTCTTTTAGAGACCACTGAACCACCAGAGTCTTCAGTTCTTTTATCAAGGACCTGTGAACGTTGGTCTAGGACAGATGAGAAAACCTGTGCTCATCAAAATAACATCCTTGATTCAACTATAAGTTAATGAGCAACTGGATCTTAGGTTCAATAACATAGAACCTGAAAGCCTTTGAATGCTCAGCATATCCAGCAAAGATGCATTTAATGCCTCTTTCACCTAAAGTTTTCAGCTTTAGATCAGGGAGTCTTACAACTGCCCTACAAACCCTTACTTTAACGTAATTCAGATTTGGTTTCTTTTTAGTCCAGAGTTCATAAGGGGTAAATAATTCTGTTCCTTTTATTAGGAACCCTATTTAATAAATAGCAAGCTGTTAACATAGCTTCTCCCCAGAACCCTTGACTCAGACCAGAGTAGGACAACATGGAATTAACCATTTCTTTCAGCACTAATAGTGTGTTTAACTGTCCTTCCTTTCAATATACCGATGTTGTTGTAGAGTATGGGGGCAGTCGGTACATCCCATTGATAATACCAACAGACTGAAATACAGAGTATCCATGTGACTCACTCCTCTATCAGTCCTGAATCTTGATCAAGACTCTTTGTTGTAATTCAACATTCAGTTTTGAATACTTTGAATTTATCTAATGCTTCATCTTTTGAATGTAATAAATAAACATAGCAAAACCTAGAGGCATCATCAATAAATGTCACGAAGTACTTTTTATTCCCCAATGAAGGAGTAGCATGCAGATCACAAAGGTCACTGTGAATCAATTCCAAAACTTTAGTTTCACGCTTTACATTTTGAAATGGTTTCTTAGTAATTTTGTTCAGCATGCAAGTCTAACACTTTTCAGTGTCCATGTCAAAAGCAGGGATTAACCCATCCTTGGACATATCTTGCATCCTCTTAAAGTGGACATGGCCTAGTCTAGCATGCCATAAGATTGAATCATTCAGTTTAGAGGTTGACATGAAGGCTGAACCAATATTATCAGAGACAATATTAAGCCTAAACATATGATTACTCAGATAACCAAAACCAATAAACACACCATGTTTGGATAACACAAATTTATTTGATTCAATCACTTGTTTATAACCACAATTGTTCAAAACACTACTTGAAACCAAATTCTTTCTTATATTAGGAACATGTAAAACATTCAACAAAGAAACAACTTTTCCAGAACTAAACCTAAGATCTACACAACCACGTCCATGCACAAGGGTTGTTGACTCATTTCCCATGTGATGAATAGATCCATCATTCAGCGACTCATAAGTCTTGAACCAGCATCTATCTTTGCACACATGCACAGTTGCTCCAGAGTCAACCCACCATGCAACATCATCATCCAATACCAAAGAAGGCCTTAGATACATATGTAACATAATAAATAAAGATTTATTAAACATATTCTGACCTTTCAGTGAGATGAAGAACCATCCACTAAACCATTTGTGCCTGAACCATTGGCTTTGTTTCCAACTTTTCCACCTTTGCAATCCTTTTTCAAGTGTCCATGTTTCCCACACTTCTAACAAGTCACTTTATACTTTTTGTAAGGACCGGCTTTAATGTTATCATGATGCATACGTTTACCCTTGTTGTCATTATACATGGAGGAGTTGTTATGCTCCACCATATTGACAACTGAAGTACCAGCAACATTGTTGCCTTTTGGCTTGTCATTATCCTACATCTTGAGGACTCCTCAATATGCAGATGACTGCCCAACTCAACAAGAGTTAATTCCTCCTTCAAATATTTAAAGGTGTGCTTGAAATCTTTCTATGAAGGAGGGAGTTTGTCAATGATACAAGAGACATGAATGGCCTCATCTAAGTTCATCTTATGTTGTGTAAACCTTCCAAGTATATTAAGAAGTTCATTGTATTGTTTCATAACTAGTCTTGAATCAGTCATTTTGTAATTGGTGAAATTACTAACAAGGAACTACTTACTTGATGCATCCTCAGCCATATATTTAGCCTCCAAGGAATTCTATAGTTCTTTGGAAGATTCCACATTCTTGTAAATATCAAATAAAGAATCAGACATACCATTGAGGATTAAACCTCTGCAGACATAGTCATCATTGTCCCACTTGGCCCTTTTCCTAATTTGTTCCACGGTTGCATTATCACCACCATCTTCAGGAATAGGAGTAGTCAAAACATACACCACACTCATACTGGAAAGCAAGAAGTGCATATTCTTTTGCCATCTTCTAAAGTCCATCCCTTTAAACTTGTCAAGCTTGGAAAAGTTTGAAGCCATGTGTTTCATAGCAGCAACATCCATTAATTATCACAAAATAATCTTCTTTGATTATTGGTTGTAGTAGATCCCAGATCAGGGTGAAGACAATCAATAGCCTAGCTAATTACCAAGATGGTTACTGGATATCACTTAAAGTCGTGTAATCACTTTCTAAAAAAGATTATTCGACCCTATGCCTGGGTTACACGAATGCCTCCTTAAGATAAAACCAAGTGTTTTATCTTGTTCTAGGAACAAATCAAGAACCCTGCGTTTCTATGTGTTTTTGTTTTCTGTCTCTTTTTCCATGCAATTGTGATCCCTATTTCTAAGGGAAAACTCAAAACCTATTAATGGAATTAATGAGAGATTAATGGCCAATTAATCTCTTGCATAATTATCCTCCATAATTTAGGAATTAGTGATTACATGACCAAATTAAATATATTGTCATTAATGTAGTCAAATCTGCCACTTAAATAGGAAAAATATATTACAAAACATTTAATGTAGTCAAACCTGCCAACGACCCATTTAATTCTAATCATTAAAAGAGTCAAGGAAAATCAGTGACTTAATGGGTGCACACTCCGTACCTCCAAACCCATTTCCAAGTATGGTCTGATTCCCATAATTGCACTAAATTTCCAATAGACCACACACACAAACCATAACCACACACGCAAAACAATCGGTCTCTAAAACAACACTACAAGAGTTAATTTCTCCTTTAAATGTTTTAAGGTATGCTTGAAATCTTTCCAAGAAGGAGAGAGTTTGTCAATGATACAAGAGGCCTAAATGGCCTCATCCATGTTCATCTTATGTAGTGTAATTCCAAGTATATTAAAAAGTTCATTGTATTGTTCCATAACTGGTCTTGAATCGGTCATTTTGTAATTGGTGAAATTACTAACAAGGAACTACTTACTTGATGCATCATCAGCCATATATTTGGCCTCCAAGGAATTCCATAGTTCTTTGAAAGATTCAACATTCTTGTAAATATCAAATAAAGAATCAGACATACCATTGAGGATTAAACCTCTGCAGACATAGTCATCGTTGTCCCACTTGACCCTTTTCCTAATTTGTTCCACGGTTGCATCATCACCACCATCTTCAGGAATAGGAGTAATCAACACATACACCACACTCATGCTGGAAAGCAAGAAGTGCATCTTCTTTTGCCATCTTCTAAAGTCCATCCCTTTAAACTTGTCAAGCTTGGAAAAGTTTGAAGCTATGTGTTTCATAGCAGTAGCATCCATTAATTATCACAAAATAATCTTCTTTGATTGTTGGTTGTAGTAGATCCCAGATCAGGGTAAAGACAATCAATAGCCTAGCTAATTACCAAGATGGTTACCGAATATCACTTGAAGTCGTGTAATCACTTTCCAAAGAAGATTATTCGACCATATGCCGGGGTTACATGAATACCTCCTTAAGATAAAACCAAGTATTTTATCTTGTTCTAGGAACAGATCAAGAACCCTGCGTTTCTATGTGTTTTTGTTTTCTGTCTCTCTTTCAATGCAATTATGATCCCTATTTATAAGGGAAAACTTAAAACCTATTAATGGAATTAATAAGAGATTAATGGTCAATTAATCTCTTCCATGATTATCCTCTATAATTTAGGAATTAGTGATTACATGACCAAATTAAATATATTGTCATTAATGTAGTCAAATCTGCCACTTAAATAGGAAAAAGATATTACAAAACATTTAATGTAGTCAAACCTGCCTACCACCCATTTAATTCTAACAACTAAAAGAGTCAAGAAAAATCAGTGACTTAATGGGTGCACACTCTGTACCTCCAAACCCATTTCCAAGTATGATCTCATTCCCATAATTGCACTAAATTTCCAACAGACCACACATACAAACCATAACCACACACGTAAAATAATCGGTATCTAAAACAACACTACAAGAGTTAATTCCTCCTTCAAATGTTTCAATGTGTGCTTGAAATCTTTCCAAGAAGGAGGGAGTTTTTCAATGATATAAGAGACTTGAATGGCATCATCCATGTTCATCTTATGTTGTGTAAACCTTCCAAGTACATTAAGAAGTTCATTGTATTGTTCCATAACTGGTCTTGAATCGGTCATTTTGTAATTGGTGAAATTACTAACAAGGAACTACTTACTTGATGCATCCTCAACCATATATTTGGCCTCCAAGGAATTCTATAGTTCTTTGGAAGATTCAACATTCTTGTAAATATCAAATAAAGAATCAGACATACCATTGCAGATTAAACCTCTGCAGACATAGTCATTATTGTCCCACTTGGCCCTTTTCCTAATTTGTTCCACGGTTGCATCATCACCACCAACTACAGGAATAGGAGTAGTCAACACATACACCACACTCATGCTGGAAAGCAAGAAGTGCATCTTCTTTTGCCATCTTCTAAAGTCTATCCCTTCAAACTTGTTAAGCTTGGCAAAGTTTGAAGCCATATGTTTCATAGCAGCAGCATCCATTGATTATCATAAAATAATCTTCTTTGATTGTTGGTTGTAGTAGATCCCAGATCAGGGTGAAGACAATCAATAGCCTAGCTAATTAGCAAGATGGTTACCGGATATGTAATCACTTTCCAAAGAAGATTATTCGACCCTATTCCTGGGTTACACAAATACCTCCTTAAGATAAAACCAAGTGTTTTATCTTGTTCTAGGAACATATCAAGACGATTAAAATAGGTGCATATAGGTTTGGACCACATGAAATCTCAAGGAGCAAGGTTTTCAACTATTCAGTTCCGTACCAGCCAGCTGCTTAACGCCTACAAATTCAGAATTCCTTTTTATTGAACCAGTGATGCAAGTTTGTTTCTTGGAAGCCCAAGAAATTGCACCACCACCAAGCAGGAATACCCATTTACTTGTAGACGAATTATCTTCAGTGTTGCTGATCTAGCTTGCATCAGTGTAACCTTCCAACACTGAAGGATAACCAGTATATGTCAATCTATAGTCTATGGTTTTCTTTAAGTACTTCAGTACCTGTTGAATTGCTTGCAATGCTGAGTGTCAGGATTATTAGTATACCTGCTTTAGTTGTACACACAGCAACATGCAAAATCAGGCCTTGTACAAGTCATGGCAATAATCATCAAGCAGCCAATCACAATAAAATTACTCATGTGAACTACAGCCTGGCCATTATTAGCAATCACCTTCTCAACTTGTATATCATAGGAGTACTCTAACTGGAGTGCAGTTCAAAGTTATTGAATTTCTTTCAGTACTTCTAAATATAATGAGGACTGAGAAATTGCTATTTACAATTAATTTAATGTTTAATCCTAATCGTCCTTCTTTAATTAACCCTGATTTAACATTGCCTCACCCATGACCTTCATAGGAGAACCTTGATGTCATAAATTTCTTTATCATGGTCAACCTGAAATTGGCCTGTGGCCAAAGATCAGCATGTCATCAACATATAGGCAAATGATGACTCCTTTACCAGATTCATCAAATTTGCTATATACACATTTGTCAGCTTGGTTAAGTAAATAACCATTAGACAAAACCACTTCATTAAATTTTTGATGCCATTGCTTAGGTGTTTGCTTCAGTCCATATAGAGACTTAATCAGTTTACACACCTTGTTTTCATTGCCAGGCATGATGAAGCCTTAAGGTTGGTTCATATAAACCTCCCCTCTTCCAAGTCACCATTCAAGAAAGCTGTCTTCACATCCATCTGATGAATAATCAAATTGTGAATTGATGTCATAGCAATCAGTAGTCTTATTGTACCGATACGTGCCACTGGAGCATAAGTATCAAAGTAGTTTATCCCTGACTTTTGTTTAAAGCCCTGAATGACCAGCCTTGCCTTAAACTTTTCAATAGTTCCATCTACCTTCAGTTTTCTTTTGAAGATCCATTTGTAACCAAGAGGTTTGCAACCTGGAGGTAGATTAGTTAATACCCAACTGTTGTTGCCCATGATGGAGTCCATCTTATCATTAATTGCTTCTTTCTAGAAAGCAACATCCTAGGACTTCATTGCTTCATCAAATGTTTTGGGATCATCGTCAATATTAAAGCAATAGGAGTGTTGGTCAGAGACCTCATCCCTTGTTCCTTTAATTAAATATAATTGAAATTCAGGTCCAAAATCCTTTGGAGTCCTATTCCTTTTTCTTTTTCTAAGCTCAGGTTTAGGTTGCTGAACAACCTCTTTAGGGACCAGTGAACCACCAATGTCTTTAGTTCCATTAGGAATCCTGAGACTTGGTCTAGGGACTGATGAGAATCTGTTCTCATAAAAGATTCATCATTGATTCATTATCGAGTTAATTGAAACTAAATCATTAGGCTCAATGACATAAAACCTAGAAGCCTTGGAATGTCAACATATCTAACAAAAGATCATTCAATGCCTCTTTTACTTAAAGTTTTTAGCTTAGATCAGAGGACGTCTTACATTCTAGCCTTCAACCAAAACCCTGAGGTAGTGTAACTTTTGGATTTACTTTTAGTCCAGTGGTTCATAGAGGATGTAATCTTGTTCCTTTTATTAGGAACCCTATTTAATAAATAGCAAGCTGTTAACATAGCTTCACTCCAGAACCCTTGACTCAACCCTGAATAGGACAACATGGAATTAACCATTTTTTAGTACCCTGTTTTTCCTTTCAGATATATCATTTTGTTGTGGAGTATAAGGGGACAGCCGTTTCATGGATATTCACAACAGACTAAAATACAGAGTATCCCTGTACTCACCTCCCTCCTATCAGTCCTAAATCTTTTGATTAGGGTACCCTTGTTGTAATTCAACTTCAGTTTGAATACTTTGAATTTATCTAAGCTTCATACTTTAGTTTGTATTAAATAAACATAACAAAAACCTTGAGCATCATCAATAAATGTCACAAAGTACTTTTTTATTCCTCCAGTGAAGGAGTAGTATGAAGATAACAGAAGATCACAGAGAATTTTCCCATACCCATCCCCCCCTTCCCCCCCCAATGTGGATCAGTCTCCAATACTTCAGTTCTCACGTTTTTACATTTAAAATGGTTTCTTAGTTATTTTTGGTCAGCATGCAGTCTTATACTTTTCAATGTCCATGTACAAACGCAAGGATTACACCCATCCTTAGCATATCTTGTATCCTCTTAAAGTGAACATGGCCCAGTATAGCATGCCATAGGATTTAATCATTCAGTTTGAGATTGGACATGAAGGCTTGAACACAATATTACAGAAGATAATATTAACCTAAACATATGTTTACTAGACTACCAAACCAATAAACATACTCCTCTTTTGGGTAAAAACAATTTATTTGATTCAATCCACTTGATTTATAACCACAATTGTTCAAAAACACTACTAGAATGAAACTCAATTCTTCCTTATATTAGGGAACATGCAAAACATTAACAAAGAAACAACTTTTTCGAAACTAAATCTAAGTTTTACACACACACGTCCAATCACTGTGGACCAACAAACATTGTTGCCCTTTGGCTTGTCACTATCCTGCGCCCTAAGGGACTTCTCAATGCGCAGACGACTGCCCAACTCAACAAGAGTTAACTTCTTCTTCTTATGCTTGAAATCTTTCCAAGAAGCAGGGAGTTTATCAATGATACAAGAGACTTGAATAGCCTCATCCATGTTTATTTTATGTTGTGTAAATCTACTAAGTATTCCAAGAAGTTCATTGTATTATTCCATAACTGGTCTTGAATCAGTTATTTTGTAATTTGTGAAATTACTAGACAAATAAACTTCTTACTTGATGCATCCTTAGCCATATATTTGGCCTCCAAGGAATCCCATAGTTCTTTTCTAGATTCAACAATTTTCTAAATATCAAATAAAGTATCAGACATACCTTTGAGGATTAAACCTCTACAAACATAGTCATCAATATCCCACTTATTCCTCTTCCTGACTTGTTCCACGGTTGGATCATCACCACCATCTTCAGGAATAGGAGTAGTCAGCATATACACCACACTCATAGCAGTAGTAGCCATTGATTATCACAAAATAATCTTCTTTGATTGTTGGTTGTAGTAGATCCCAGATCAGGGTGCACAGCAAAACTCGATAGAATAGACTAATTACCAAAGATGGTTACCGGATATCACTTGAAGTCGTGTAATCACTTTCTAAAGAAGATTATTCGACCCTATGCCTAGGTATCACGAATATATCCTTGGGATAAAACCAAGTGTTTGTTCTTTTTCTAGGCACAGATCAAGAACCCTGCGTTTCTATGTATTTTTGTATTATGTGTATTTTTACATGCAATTTTTGGATCCATATTTACTTGGGATTTACTCAAAACCTAATAATTGATTTATTATGAGTTTTAATGGACAATTTATTCCTCCTTCTATAATTATCCTCTAACTAATTTAGGAAATTAATGATTACATGACCAAATTAAAATATTTGGTCATTAATACAGTCTAATATGCACTGTTAATTAGGCAAAAGTGTTAACACAACATTTAATGTAGTCAAACTTGCCAATTAAATGTTTGTAACCACCCATTTAATTCTAACCACTAAAAAAGTCAAGGAAAATTAGTGACTTAATGGGAAACTCATTTCCAAGTATGATCCAATTCTCACAATTGCACTAAATTTCCAACATTCCGAGTGAAATTGGAATTAAATATTATGCTATATTCTTAGATCATTTTTCGCACTTTGTTTGGGTCTACCTTTTGCATAAAAAAATCTGATTTGTTTGATAATTTTGTTGTATTTTGTGCTTATGTTAATAAACAATTTAATGTCGACATCAAGGCTTTGTAGTGTGACCATGGTGGAGTTAAGATCAACATAGACCCATTATTTGTCATAGATCCAATGAACCAATCGTAGCCACTCATTTTTTCATCAAAAATATAAAAACTCACTTTCCACCTCTTTTTTAAAAATAAAATATCTTACAAACTGTAAATCGTCACACGACAAAAAATACACCATCGCGACGAGTATTTTTTTATCTTTCAGTAGACGGGTGACACGATATACTTTCGAGGAAAAATTTTTTTCGAGTTTTTTTTTTTCAATTCACGAATTTTCGAAAATCATATATGATTCGTATAACGAATCATATATGATTCGTATAAAACGTATTAATATATGATTCGTATAAAACGAATCATAATTATGATTCATGATATCATATATGATTTCTTAAAATACATATATGATTTCATTAACATTCACATATATGATTGTGATTCTTAACAGAACTTTTTTTCAATTTTGTTTCAATCACGAATTGCGAAAATCATATATGATTCGTCATACGAATCATATATGATTGTAGTATAACGATATATGATTTCAATAAATCATTATATTGTTTTTCATAAATCTATTATGATTTCATATATTCGAATATAATCTTCTTAAACTTCATAAAAAAAAGTTAGTCGAAAGACATAGTGTCGCCCATATATAGAGAAGATAATTAAATTCTCAGTGCGATGATATGTTTTGTTTTGCGTAACGATTAACAGTAGTTGTGAGATATTTTATTTTAAAAAAAAAAGGTGGAAATTTGGTTTTTTTTATTTTTGTTGCATAATATTGTGTGGATAGGATTGGTTAATTGGGTCTATGAACAAATATTAGGTACTATAATGAATTTTGGCTTGGTGGTGAATATGTACAACGCACCGTTTTCCATGACCTTTCCTCGTCAAACATGGCTTATATTTTTTGTTTTCTTGCCCTTGTTACTTTACAACGAATGGCAAAATCGAGTGTATGCATTTCGCACTCAATAATTAAATTATCCGTACAATTACTCTTTCAAGCTCAAATTCCTCCTATCTTAACTGGGGTTGAAGCTCTTAATAAGGCTCTAATCACACTTTTTAAATATAGTTAACTTTATACCGCCATTAATAATGAAATACCATCACCAAACTCTATAACCAAACCCCCACATATGAACATTTACGTGTCTTTGGATGTCTTTGCTATCCTCATGTTGATGTTTCACATAAACTTGTTAGCCTCACTTTTTAGTAAAGCTAGCGTCTTATACGTGAATTGGACTAGTCTTGGACACTGTGTGTCACGCATCTTGGACACTGTGTGTCACGCAGGGGTCATTTATATATACTAGGAATCAGTTTGCTTTTTCTTTTAGTATAAATACCCCTCATGGCTCTCCATGAGGGGTGGTAGATGTTCACTTGTATTTTTCTCTTTTCTCTTCTAATCTAACCTTTCCTTTTTGTGTTCATCTCACCCTCTCTCTACTTTCTCTCACTAAAACTAATAATGTCTCATCTTTGTTTCTTTGATCAACCAAGACCCCCAAAAAGGTGATTTTGATCCTTGTCAATTGGTATCAAGAGCTAACTGGGGGTGTATTGTATTCATGTGTGTTGTTTTGTGCTTATCACAGCTTATTTTAAGCTTATTTTTCTTATTACGTGGGTTTTTTTTATGAAAATAAGGGCTCAAAATAGTTGTTATGTGTTGTCGTTTGTTTCTGCTTTTACAACAGTTTCTTTTTCTACCTTTTTGCTAGTTTCTTTTTGTCCATAAAACTTATCAACAGATCTGATGGTTTCATTATTTTGAGCTTATTTCATCTTGTTTTAAAGACTTTTCAAACTCTGGCTTATTTGCTAGTTCTAAAGCTTATTTTTAAGCTTGTTTGTAGTCCATGGTTTGAAACACAAGGGAACATAGATCCATAATTTCTGGCAAGAAGGATGACTTGGTATTAGTTGGTTTCTGAAGAAACAAGGACGATAGTACGATTTGGAGTATAGCACTCATTTAAGAACCGAACAACTTGTTTCTATTTTGTCAACCGAACAACTCAAAAACTTTGACAATCGAATTACTTGTTTCTATTTTGTCAACCGAACAATTAAAAATCTATTAGAACCGAACAACTAAAAATCAGTTGGAACGAACAACTAAAGCTCAGTTGGAACCGAACAACTAAAGTTCAGTTGGAACTGAACAACTAAAGCTCAGTTGGAACCAAACTATCAAGTTTTAT
Source organism: Tanacetum coccineum (assembly GCA_026074375.1). NCBI lineage: Eukaryota > Viridiplantae > Streptophyta > Magnoliopsida > Asterales > Asteraceae > Tanacetum > Tanacetum coccineum. The sequence goes on from BQNB010085039.1 coordinate 22,805, forward strand.
GAGAATCGATTTATACAAGCCCAACCCAAACTGAGTCAACTCGATATTTACCGAGTTGACCTGGGTCAACTCATACGAGTCATAGGTCAATAAAAAGAAGGACAAAGAAAGACAGACTCATGAACCAACTTCAACAACGACAGTTTCAAACAATTACATCCCTTCAACATAATAAATTTCCAACAAATCCAACTCAATCTACCTAAAACCCATCGTCACAATAACCATCTCCCATCTCCTTCATCAACTCAACTCGTAACATAAATGAAAAATTAAATGACACAATTGATCTCTGATTTGTGTTTATTTGTCGATATTTTTTTATTTGGGCGAAATAAAAACATAGCATCATCATAATCTCTTGTAAGGTTATTCAAACTCTTTCAATATTTGATTTAAGGAAAGACTATTTAACACAATTAGTGTTATTGACAACTTTGTTTTGAATGACTCAACTCAAAAAAACAACAACATCAACAAAACGTGTACAAATATACCCTACCCGAGACCACACTAATTGAATGATCTTGAGTCGATGGTCTTGTTTCTCTCATTGGTTGTGCTTAGTGAATTAAAGAGTTACTAGGTTTTTTTGATGGGTTTGTTTGCAATTAGTCCTAAGGGTGTTTTAAGGGGACATTTGTTATGACTTTGAAATCGGATACTGTGTCGGGGTTGCTGTTTGAGACTGTTTACTTTTTTTGCACAGTGTTACACTAATAAGGGTGCTGTGGCGGTTACTTTTATCCTGTTCTTGGGTTATGATTTGGCTTTGAGTATATTTAGGGTTAGATTGTTTTTATCCTCATTTTTGATATCGGGATATTGCGTGTTCGTTGGATTTAATCCAGGCCGAGAAATGCCATTACTTGATGGGCCGGCTGTCCATGATGCGACGAGAACTTTTTCACACTAACCACTCATACATGTGGGATGGTTATTGTTATTAGTTTGGTGTTGGGCTGGAATGTTTAAACCGAAATAATAGGTCCGGTTTTACTCGGTTATTGGGCTTGGTGAATGCTGGATTTATGGATAGTGCTCGTGGTAGTAAAAATTAATCTCTATGGCGGGCTTGTGTGATAATTATGACCAGGATTTTATATGCTTGGACATGTTCCGTGTTTATCGTTAAATTTTTTTTCATTGAGCCGATTGCACGCTTACACAATCTTGTCACGTCAAAAATCTCGAACAACAAAACAAATTTCATTACACTAAAAACGAGTCCTTTTCAATAATTATCTCCTATTTATTCTAACGGTAGTATTGGATTCTAATGACTATGAGGTTTTTGTACGATAATGCATATTTGGGATTGAAGTAGGCTTTCACGAGGTGTGTACTTATTTCGTCTTCGGTTCTTTCTTTCTCCACAATGAAGATGACTTGTGTTAGTGATGAAGACTTGGATATCTAGTTACTTTTATGATTCTTTCTTTCTACACCCACAAAGTAGCTATCACTTTAAGAAGTTACATTGTAGTACTCAGTGTCTCACGTCGTTGAGGAGATTTCAAGTGGTGATTTATTTTTTGTATACTTTTTGGTTGAGTATGTGGTACTCAGAGATTTGCCTCTACACCGTTTCTTCGTCACACGAATAGTACAAGATTAAGTCACAAGTGAAGAATTATGCTTCAACCAGTGGTCATCAGTATTAGCCGACAAAATAGATAAGGGAGTTAGTTGGAGTGATCATGAGCGAATTGTTAAAGAGGTACTAATTGCGACATCTTTCTAGAGTATTGCATATGCAATCACGGGTTATGAAGCTAAGTAAGCAGTTCCAGTTGATATACGATGTACACATGAGTAGGATGATTCCTCAAAATAGTCATATCCTAGAGGAGACAATGTGTTACATCTGGTAATTAGTGATTTTTTATGTTACCGTTTTTGATGTTACAGTTTCAGAATAACATAGACGGGATTAATATTTCTTTCCACTCGGGACCTTAGTTAACTTGGTGAAACATATTTAAAGGGTACATACGAGACTTAGTTGACTTTGATGTTACCGTTGAGAATAAATAGAGGATAAATTGCTTACACTCTCAGGAGGACTTAGTTGAATTTGTGTAGCAATTCAAATATGCAATTTCCTAGTGGGAGGAAAGTGCATTTTTGGGTTCTTGATTAATTTTGCGTGATACAGTTTACGACTTCAAAAGGTGATATACATGTTTACTTTGGTATGAATTAAAACAAGACTGGGATGCTTCCTTAAGTGAGATTGATGTTGATGATATCAACCATCATACATGAAACAGTGTTTATTTCTTATTCAGTCTCCAGTGGTATTCTGTTTGGGAGGGAGCTAAAGATTTTAGCAGTATGTTCGTCTATGAGCTAAGGAAATAAAGCTAGAGTATTCAAGTAGATCGTCAAAGATATTCTCAAGGAATACTGGACTTCATTCTTATCATTTTTCTTTATTTTGCTTGTAGGGAACATTGTAACCAATTCACGTGTGACGCCATCTTAGAGGGAGATTGTTAGCCTCACTTTTTAGTGAAGTTGGCGTCTTACACGTGAATTGGACTAGTCTTGGACACTGCGTGTCACGCAGGGGTCATTTATGTAAACTAGGAATAGTTTGCTTTTTCTTTTAGTATACTCCATGAGGGGTGGTAGATGTTCACTTGGTATGTTTTATCTTTTTCCTTCTAATACTAACCCTTTACCCTTTTTGGTGTTTAATCTATACCCTCTTCTCTACTTCTCTTACTAAAACTAACTATGTCTCCATTTTTGTTTCTGTTTTTATTTGATCAACCAAGACCCCCCGAAAAGGTGTTTTTTAATCCTTTTCAAACTAAAACTTCCACCACTTGCATCTTTCTTGGTTACGCCGGCCCAATCATCATGGTTATTTGTGTCTCGACTTAGGGCTCCAATAAAATTATTATTTCGAGGACATGTGCGGTTTGATGGAAGATGTTGTTTTTATTTGAAAATGTTACGTCTTCTAATAAACCAACATATGATTTTCTTTTACCACCTATACAAACTACAACCAATGTTCCCACTACTGAACCATTTGTCCAACACATAGATGAACCAAACAACCCAATTACGCCCCATCCTACAACCCCTTCAACCAGCCCATCACTACCAGATACCCCTCTATTATACATCGCTCCTCACCAATTTTTTCCTAACCACAAACCTGATAACCATTCCATCTATGGATCTTTGTTATTGTTTAACTTAGCTTTCCACTCTCTCAAATCATTAGTCTCATTCAAACTCCAATCTTCCGACTGTATCGATTCTCCAGCACAGCCTCGTTGGGGATAAACGACCCGGGAACATTCTATACTACTTTCTCGGTTTCATTGATTGTGTTTTTAGACTATACTTACTATATATTTTATATTTTATTATATATTATATATATATATATATAAAGGTGTGGTTTAAAAACTTACCAATCAATGAGCCAAAGCCCATGGAAAGCCCATAATAGGGTCCATGGCCGGCCATATGACTAGAGTATAAGTATACTCTCTATGGCTTGGAGAGGGTGTTGATTGTTCACTTTCTTATTTTCACATAAGCTAATATTCTCTCTTCCTTTCTCTCTCTAGAAGTGTTCATCCTTCCACTTTCTCTCTCTAGTTCTTTATCATTAGATTGTGAGATTAGATAATACATGTATTCTACACTCCTCCTCTTTGTTAGTATGATAAGATGCGTTATCCCGAACTAAGCCATAGTCAAGGTTGTCGATGTCATCAGCATCATTATTGTTTCCTTCAGAATTATCGTGGGCGGTATTCTCATAGTCGTCCTATATTTTCCAAGCTTTGTCATATAACCCACCATCTTCGTCAATTAATCCTTCCATAATAGCTTTATTTTTTAAAGCTTCACCTTTAAGTTTGCTATCATCCAAAGCCTCATACCACTCTAAATCTTGATAATGCAGCGTGTTACCAACTCTAAATGTTCCAGGTAAGTTTCCTCCATTGCAATATCCGTCATCTTTCCAGCTGCAAGCAGGCCATTCTAAATGTCCACTCTTAAACGAGAATGGTTCACAGTAATGTTTAATAGGGGTGGGTTCTTTCCATACTCCATTATCCGTTCATGGTTTTTCATGTACCCATGGCACGTCTTTATTCCATTCATATATCCAATCATCCTTATATTCTTTAAAAGTCTTGAATCCAACAATTTCTTTAGTTAGGACTTCTGAATTTATTTGGAAAAGATAATTGAATTCATTGAATGACTTGCACAGGGGCGTCTCGTAATTAAATATATTAGTTTCGATTAGGGACGAGTACGGTACCGGTCCCGTACCGAATTAGTGGTACCGATTTTTTCCCGAGCATAAATTAGTGGTACCGGTACCGTACCGAACGGGATTCGGGTACCGGTACCGGTACGGTACCGGTACCAGGAAATCAATGGTTTTTCCTGTTTTTTTGGGTAATTTCCTGATTTGGTACCGGTCCCGTACCGAACTAGTGGTCCTGATTTTTTTTTACTCGAATCATGGTATCGGTCCCGTACCGTATACCGGGATTCGGTACCGTTTTGGTACGGAACCGGTACGGTTCCGGTTCGGTACCGGGATTCGGGTCTATATGCTCATCCCTAGTTTCGATCCTGAAGATTTCATCAATTTCACCATCATCATTCGAGTATTCTTCTTCGAGATCAAAAACTTTTCCATTAGTTAATGCAATTTCATCGTCGCCTATTTTCCAATAATCCCACAAAGCATTTTTAGTGAATAGATCCATTGTCCTATGGTTGGTAAATCTAGAAGCTAACCAATTTTCAAACACAACATCAGTAGGATCCCACTTTGCTTTAGTCTCCGTCATTCTACCAGCACGAGAAGGTGGGTAGTATTTTCCAAAAAAATCTTATTGTAAGATCTCCCCAAGTAGTAATCGAGCATTGAGGTTCCTCCCTTAACCATTTACTTGCTTCTCCAGTCAGTGAGATGGGGAAAACAACAAGCCTAAGTCGTTCATACCTTACATTGGGCAAAACAAGTGGATCAACAATCTTAAGGAAAGTTTCAATATGCTCGACCGCGTCTTCTCCATTAGTTTCACTGAAAGCATTATTTTGCAAATCATCAAGGAATTTTCCTTTCAACATTTTTTCCATTAATCATTGTCTTAGTGATACCTGAGTAATAATCATCTCGGGCTTTGGGGACGTATTCATCCGTAATTGATTTCGCCATGGCTTTCGTCATTGCTGATGTCACACCCCGTAAATTTCAAGTCAATATTTTAAACCATTCCGATCATTATTTTGAATTTTATCCGTTTTGTTTAAATCTGACGTAAAACCGGGAATTTATCTCGCGTAAATCTGAAAAACATCATCAGACGTGTTCTGGCTTCGGATTTTGATTAGTCTAGATATTATATGCATTATTTTATCTTTTCTAAGTGTTACATAGTTTACGTTCACTCCCGATATTTATTTTTATGGTTTAGCGTATTATTTATGTTTTTCGCGTTTTTGATCAAACGAAACCCCAGAAACACGTAATCTTTTCGTGTAAACTCTAGTTATCGTATATGTCGGGTTTAGAAGTCAAAAATTTTGTGGTCATCTCCCCTACTCAATTCACACGCATACATACACACTCTTAATTAAATCAAGTGGAATCTTTTCACTTTATTTTGAAATTGATCATGCATGTGTGGGATAATGACATCTTTGTTTTACCCTTCCATGCACCCAACATTATCTTACACTATGTTTGTCACCATGCATGAGACCTTGGACCACTATTCCAC
>BQNB010085040.1:0-28580 GCA_026074375.1 Tanacetum coccineum
TCAAGTAGCATCTTTTGGTTTTAACTTTCATCTAGAAATAAGCTAGATATAAGCTAAAGTGTTAAAAAGTTAGTTAAGCCTTTGTTTCTGTGAACAGATTTAAAAGCTAAGTTTTTAGCTTATTCAGTGGATAAAAGTAGATAGTGCCTTTATTAAAGTTGTAGAGAATAAGCTCATTATCAACTTTGTAGTTTTAAGTTTTTGCTTATTTTCACTTTTTAATAAGCCAAAAATAAGCTGAATCGCGGGGTCTGTTTAGTACTTTTCCCATAGTTTAGGGTTACCCGTTTACACTATAGTGTAAAATATAGAAAGTTTGCCCGCCTACCCTTTTCTTTCGTTTATTACATTTCCTACCCTGTCTTTTTAGAATAATAAATAGTTTTAATATTTTTAATAATTAGTTTAATAAAATTAGGTTTTAACTTTTAATTGATCAAATTAGGGTTCAATTAGGGTATAAAAATTAGGGCTTTTTGTTCCATTTGATTTCTGCACCTTTGTAGTTGTTAAAAACCATTTTTCCTTATTTTTCCAGATTAATTTGTATTTTCTAGGAATTAAAATAGATTTTAGTTAATTTCTTTTTCTTAAATAATTCATAAAAAATAGAAAAATAGCTGAAAATTTTTGATTCTTTTTGTGAAAATTTTCTTTTTAAATCTAGTATTTTTGAAAAATAAAAGTAAAATTTTAGTGTTAATTTTTAGAAAAAGTTTATTTTTTGTTAATTCATTTTTCTTTAAAAATTCATAAAAAATTCAAAAATAGTTAAAAAATTCCAATTCTTTTTCCTAAAATTTTCTTTTTAAATTTGTGATTTTTAGGTATTAAATTTGTTAGTAGAAGTGCTCTAGATTTTAAATTCTCGTTTTAGCTCACGTTTTTAATTCACATTTGTTAATTTTTCGTGCTAGTTAATTGATTTTAGTTTCTTTAATCGTTTCTATAGTTTAATTGTGCTATTAAATTTGTAGTATAATTCAAAAGTCAAAAATCTTTTAACCATTCTTAACTCGAATCCGAATTATCAACAAATCTTAATTCACGACTTCTTCGAGGAATTTACGACCCGTGTATTAATTACTTTCCTAAATGATTAATTACTTACGGTATCTTGGTTAGTGAAAGTTTGCACTATAGAGATATATACTATACTTAACACACGACAAATCAGCGACACATTACCGGGTCCGTGACCCGTGACCGTGACATAGGTTAATCCCACAAAGTATGAGGCCGTGCCCGGTCCGTACTATACGTCATCAGTAACTGATTTAAATTATAAATGTGTTAGGATGAGAACGAAAAGTGTGGATTTTATGGGTTTCTAGACCCCGAGCTTCCAAGTGAATATTACAAAGATTTGCTTTACAAGATGCATGTGGAAAAAAGGAAATTCAAGAAGATGTTTAGGAGTCCAGATTCGAATGAAGGATAAAGTTTCCAATTGCAAAAAATGGAGGTGTTAACTTTTATAAAGTAAAAACTTAAAGTTTACGATAAAGTTTTCATATATTGTGTTTGGTTGTTGTGTTCATTGATCTTGTTATTTCATTTTGTGTTATGAATTAACGTGTAGTGTTTTTGTATAATTCTGATATGGCATGTAATGTTGTTGTCTTTTTAATGTTATGTGACCTTATTTTGAATGTAGTGGGATATATGTTGTTTTCTAACATTAGTAAGTATAATACATTAGCAAGCATATAGCTTATCTGCAACAACAACACAACATTATTAAGAAAATACAAGGTAAATAGGTTTAGAATACAATTCATGTAACAATGAAAGTGTTTACTTGTCAAGTTGACAAACCATGACAAGTTAAGATATCCTACCATAAGTTACAACCATAACATACTAGCTGCACATCATATAGATACAAAAGAAGTGCATAATTTGTTCATTCGGCATTTACTCCAAATCAAGAGCATTGGAGTTTTATGAACTTATTCCAGAGTGATTCTTGGCCAATTTCTTCTTAAGAATTCTTTTACTCCTTGCTTTTGGTCTGACAAAGTTGATTCTTTGATTCTGCTGCCTTGGTGCTTTAATCAGAACTGCAACACGTTGAGTTTTTGTTAGTGTTTGGTTGTTAAGAGTGGGTGCAGTTTAGTTGTTTTAAGTAATAATATATTTTCAGCATTGATTTACAAGACTCATAGATATGCTTAATTAAGTGTATACTTAATTCAATGCGTCAATAAAGGAACACCTTATTGGTGACATCAAAGCGAGTCTAGGGTGGCAATTCGGGTCGGGTTCGGGTTGGCAAAGTTGATTCTTTGATTCTGCTGCCTTAGTGCTTTAATCAGAACTGCAATACGTTGAGTTTTTGTTAGTGTTTGGTTGTTAAGAGTGGTTGCAGTTTAGATGTTTTAAGTAATAATATATTTTGAGCATTGATTTACAAGACTCACAGATATGCTTAATTAAGTGTATACTTAATTCAATGTGTCAATAAAGGAGCACCTTATTGGTGACATCAGAGCGAGTCTAGGGTGGTAATTCGGGTCGGGTTCGGGTTGGCACGTTGGCTCGTCAGAAAATCACAAGCCAAACCTGACCCATTTAAATAATCGGGTCAGCTATGTCAACGCTAACCTGTTTACACATAATCCAAACCTAACCTATTTAACCCATATATATACTTGGATTGTCGAGTCTGTTAATAATAGAAATCACTAACTAGTAGCAACAATCCGGAGGTTGGGGAGGATAAAAGAAATAAGTTGCCGTGTTTATTAAGAGAGAAAAGTAGAGAGGGAAAGATGTATGTGTTTTTAGAGAGAGAAAGAAACACACACACTTATTACACAAAATGATTATCCTCACTCCTCCATAAAAGTATTGAGGGGAATATATAGCCCGGAATAAACTAAACTATCCTATAATGACATATCTAGTCCTTGCGTATCCGGCTATATGAAAACTAATGTAATTGCGTATAAGTCGACTTATTTTAAGGCTAACAATCTTCCCCCAATATGTGGACATACGGAATTACTTACAATGTTCCTAACACGTACAAATAAAGCAAAAATAAAGTCTTCCAAAGCGCTTCCGATGCTGAAGATGTCTTATGAGTTCTTCTGGTCAAGAAACTTGTACTCCAGCTTGGATCTTTAGTGTCTTTACTTGTACAGGAATCATTATAGTATGCATGAGTTGGAGTAACTTCCCCCAATCTACGCATCATGTCTTGAAAAGCTTTCTTTATAGACTCCTTTTTGACGAAGTTTCTGAATCAGCTTCCCCTAAACCAACATCCGTATCGTGAGCAAACTCTGAAACTTTGATATAGCTTGAACAATCTTCTATCTTTGTCATTAATGTGCACAACGAAATATTTGTAGAAGAAGAAGAAGCCATCCACACCAAATAATACTGCTTCTATACTGTATTATGATATTTGTCTTCGTGAATATCCTTTCAGGGGAACATGCAAGAAATCAACAACAATTCTTCTCACGTTTGCAGAATACTTCACCCTGACCATACTAAGTGAAGTAGAATACACTACTTCTTCCTGGAAGTTGAACAAAGTACACGTTTCACGAATATTTCAAATCAATAGTTTATATGCCTATAGCTCTTCTTTATTGACCCAAAAAACCACACCACGTATACGATTTCCCCCCATGATGGTTGTGAACTCTCGGAAGCATCATTGTCATGTACGTCCATATACTTGAGAAGTTATTGTCTTAAGCACAAATCTTGAAAAGTTATGAATGTCATTGAAGAACTTTGAAAATTTTGCTAAAACTGTAAAGTACCTTTGTCTTCCAATAGCACAATAATATCCCATGAGAATTGTTGATTACATCTCAACCTTTAAACTCTCTAGCTAACTTACCAACCTCGTATTCTGTCAGCTATTGCTGTGACCACATGGTGAAGTAAACCCGATATTCCATACTTAAAACTGAAGTAAAATCCCCCGAATTTGTTACTTAAGCTTGCACTGTTGTTGATTGAAGAACGGTGGAAAAACAAATTTCTAAGTACTCTATACCCCGATCACAAAAGTATAAGAAGTACAACACCTCTTGAATTTATCCACATCGACATCTGCGTATGACACTGAGTACTACAACGTAGCTTTTTTAAGTGATAGTTAACCAGGTCTTCAACCAACCACCCCGACTAATGGAAACTAGATAATCCAAGTCTCAATTATAAGCTTTATAAGTTCAAGCAAGTCATCAATCGATAAATTGAGTTTAAAGAAAAGGGGTAGAAAGTAGAAGGAAGCCTCGATGATGAAATAAGTAGATGCCTTCGTAAAATCCCACTTCAACTTCGATAAGAAATATCAAATCAACTCTGTGATCACTTGTCATTTTAATCCGAATCTTTAGCCGTTTGTTGTTTTAGTGAATCTTATAAGGATCGTTTTAGTGTTATGTATTGTGTTTGTTGTGTTGTTGATCGAATGTTTTTAAACTAGGATAAATGTTGTTTTGAATTGTCGTGAACGAATAAACATTGTCAAGTCAAACTTGTCATGATAGTGTTAAAATACCTGGACCATTCCTCATACTCGAATTAATCCAGTACCACAAAGCCCAATAAACAGTAACTCAGCCCATCACCAATAATAACTCCCAGCCTATTTTTTCAATAAAACGCAACCCATTTCATTCAAAAGATAAATCCAGCCTATCAATACAACCAAACCGGCCCAAGAGTTGTAACAACCCGGGTCCAACATAACCTTATACCCAGTCAAAAAAAATTAGGGATATATATCCCCACATTCCTTATTATTAGGGCATCCTAACTCTAATCTCTTTCACAACCGCCTCTCTCTCCTCCTATGTAGTCACCACCGAATCAAATCTCATAAACAAGATAACTCAACCTTAAATCAGTTCATCCATATATCTTTTCTTCTTTAACCCATACGAGTTACATCTCTTTTGTACACACCTACGAAGAACACAAGATTTTCGACTTCAAGATCTGAAATATGGTCTCGGGTAGGTAATTGTTTCGTGTTTGAGTTTTATTGAACGAATAAAAGATAGAATGTAACATGATTGTTATACATATTTCTTTACATTCGAATATAAGAGAAAAGGTTAATCCTTGCACATGTCTGTGATGAATATGGTTCAAACCCCAAAAAAATATTTGTATCAAAGGTTGAACATTTCTGAGATCAAAGTTACTTGTTTTATGTTTCGAGTCTTGTTGTGGATTGGAGGAGTTGGAGTTGAGATTTTTTGATGTGACGATGGGAATAGGTTTAGTTTTGGTTGGATTTGTGATATTGAAGATATGTTGGTGTTTGATGTTGTTGTGGTATGATTCAGTCGAGTCTGTGCATTTTTTTCTTTGTCTTTTTTTCTTTTGGTTTAGACTCATCTTTGACTGAGTTAATCCGGTCAACTCGGTAATTACCGAGTTGACTTGGTTTGAGTCATTTTCTGCATAAGCATAAGTCATCTAAGCTTGTGCATAAATCAGCTAGTTGTAAGTTGTCTAAATAGGCTACTTGAAAGTTGTCTAAATCGGATACTTGTAAGTTGCCTATATCGGCTTCTTGAAAGTTGTGTAAATTGACTACTTGTAAGTTGTCTAAATCGGTTACTTGTGAGTGTATAAATCGGTTCACGAATAATGCATTAATCGGCTACAAGAAAACAAAAAGTACTCTTGTCCTTTAAAGCTATTTTGATGGATCTGTGTTCCCTTTTGTCCTTGTGCACAAACCGTGTTGATGAAGAACACAACTTAACCTAGAAAATAAGCTTCAAAAAGCAGTTTAACAACCCAATAAGCTCGAAAAAAAACTCATAAGCTGTTACAACTAAATAAGCCGTGAATAGTAGCTTAGCATAATCTTGAAAAAGGACGAAATACGCCATTTATAATTTACCTAAAAAGTGTGAAATAAGCTCGAAATAAGCAGTAAACCACCAATAAGCCCAACCTCCTTTTGATGTACAATAAAAACTGATAAGACACTAGGAGAGAAATGGACTTTTATCACAAACACAAAAAAAAAAAATCCAACTGTGGCTTTTTTCATCAAAAGGCCCACAAAATAAGCTAATATAAGCTTAAAATAAGCTGGAAACACGAAACAACAAACACGAATACAAAGCACCCCGGTTAGCTCTTGATACCAATTGTTAATAATAAAAATCACTAACTAGTACAATGATCCAGAGGTCGGAGAGGATAAAAGAAATAAGTTGCCATGTTTATTAAGAGAGAAAAATAGAGAGGGAAAAATGTGTGTGTTTTTAGAGAGAGAAAGAAACACACACACTTATTACACAAAATGATTATCCTCACCCCTTTATGGAAGTATGGAGAGGAATATATAGCCCGGAATAAATTAAACAATCATATAATGACATATCTAGTCCTTGCGTATCCGGCTATATGAAAACTAATGTAATTACGTATAAGTCGACATATTTTAAGGCTAACAGGGTCAAATAGGTTACACGAGTTAAATAGGTTAAACGGGATTCGGGTTGACACATTTAACCCGTTTTATATACAAAAGTTGCCACATTACACGCGTTAAATAGGCTAAATGGGTTTGTGGGTCGACCCGGTTAACCCATTTAACACATATAATAAAATATAAATAATTTTTAATTTTATAAAAAATCTTAAACAGGTTGACGGGTCGACCCGCTTAATTTATTCCCACCTGGAACCTAACCTGTTAAATATACGGGTCAGATGGTTCGACCCGAAATCTATTAGACTGAACCCGAACCTGTTAATTTTCATGTCGGTTTTAAGTCGGGTTTCGTGTCGGGTCCGAAATTGCCACCCCTAAGAGTGACCCACCTTTTCACAAACCATTAAATTATTGTCATGTTTATTTAGTCACAAGTTTATTATTCATCTGAATTATTTTCCATATATTTTACATTCAAAGTTTATATATAGCCTAATATGGTTTTATAACATTCACTCCTTTATATTCACTTCTTTAGAAGTAACACCACAAAATAGCTAAACAAAGGCGAGACATGTTTGTTTAAAGCCCAACGATAAACGGTTTGAGTATGTGTTTCGTTTCATTTTAATGAGAAATAATGAGACTTGCTAGAAAAAATACATTTGTGATAAGATAATGAATTTCTACCAAATTGAAAACAGTTTCATTCTAATTTCTTATAGCATATAAACACGTTTTAGCGTTCATTATTTTTTAGAGGATATAAAACCCCCAGTAATTATCTTAACATTTGTTAAAGATGAAGAAGGTCACTCCCTATTTTGTAACAGCTAGTAAATAACATCTTCATGGAACACTTGTTCCTGATTCTGGAAATGTAGCTCTAATAAGCCTACTAGTGAATTGCCAAATATGTACCCGTTAGTAGATTGGAAATTGATTTTTGTCGCAAATTTAATGTTTTCTCACTGTTTTTTCTTGAAAACCTTTTAGCAGCCTAGTGAAGGATAGAAAATGCACCATATGATCACGATTGACATAAAAAGCATATTACATACTCTATATAGTTTGAAATGTTCGTATAATTAATGACTGCGAGCAACTTTCCGTTTTCATCCCTAAAAGGCATATGACACGGTTTGAAAATTTCATATTTATATTCATGTGATGAGCAGCGTACTTTTCTCTGATTCTTAATTCTAGTAATTGTTGTTGGATTATGGTAGTTGGATGCGCATGCATACGACTAGAAGTGTGTGAGCCTATTGGGGGCACACACGTTAAAACATTTAGAGTGCGTTTGTTACTTCACGTTACGTTTCTTTAGTAAACCGTTTGGACCAAAACCGACAAGACAAAAATCCTATGGTGTCCTAACTAGCTAGCCGGCCATAAGGAATGTTCTAGGAGGTGTCTTGGTTCATTGAACCTAGGTGATAAGGATAAGAAAGAATTATGATAAGTGTGGGAGTGTTTTTTAAGCTTTATCTAAAACTAGGGTTTAAATGGTATAAAAACCCTTAACCCCTATCAGTTTTGGACGACATAAGCCTCAAAACAATTCCAAATCAGTTGCATACAAAGCTTTCCTTAAATTTTCATATCTAAAGCCGAATTATAAACTTATTAGGGTTTATAGATTTTCGGTGCACTTTTTTCCTTGGCTGTTAGAATTCGGTAAACCTCAAAGAGGTTTAGGCTTTGTGATTTGATCCCAAGTCATATACAGCAGATCCATAGGGTGGATTTACAAGTTGTCAAGGCGGTGACAACATTGGAAACACTCTAGGTTTGATTATTGGGCATTTTCGGGTAGATCATCGTCCATTTTCGGTTTGATACGATTCGGTTTTAAAACCCTAAGTACAACTTCATTTGATTTCTCGGTGCTCAATGCAAGAGTGGTTTTGGGTTTTTATTCGGGTGTTTGGCTTACAAAGGTTGTATTGGGTACATACAAAGGTTGTATTGGGTACACGTGAAGTAGGACTAGCATCCGAGCGTGCTTGTTAGACGTGTTTGTGTGAGCACTCGAAGAGGTAGAAGCTTATCCACTAAGTTTCATTGTTGTTGACTTCAAGGGTTAGTTTCTCATGTTGCTTTTGTTTATTTATTGTGTGTTAATCATATGCATCTTACTTGATCCATATCCGCTACCTACTCATAGTGTTAATGGTTAACAGTTTATCAAATCCCAATAGTGGCATCACGAGTCCACTCGTTTGGTGTTTTATGGGTTACACACATAATTAAACATGTTATGGCTCCATGAAATTGGTTTATTTATTGTTTTATTAGAAAATTATGACAATTATATGCAATACTTGTCATAAATTATGAATAAACACCTAGAATCAACACAAATGTTAAATGATAAAAAGAAGAATAGATTAAAATTAAATGTTAATTAAGCTGCCATGTTATTCTATTCTTTATTTTATCTCGGCCTTAAGACTCACACAATCATGCTATATGATGGATGTGGCGATCTAGGTACTTTAGCAGAAAACCTAGTGAGAGTCTTTTGGTTCTCCAATTGGGGAAGACTCTTTTGAGAACTCGAGGCATTATATGAATTACTGCTTTCAATATAAGAGTTTGTCTTCAATTTTACTCTAATTTTCTGTCTGTTTTAATTGCTTATATGTGATATACCATTTGATGCTCAATATTTGCAAATAGACTTTATGAAACTCTTTAAAACGGACTTACACTTATAGAGAAACTTGGATTGAACATGTCTAATATTACACACGTAATTATACTCCTTGTGACCAGTTATGTGTTATTTATGAAACCGAGGTTTTTGGACAAATTTAATACGGACATTAAACTATGAAATTTGATTTCTTGAGTAATTTTAGTTTTTATGTGCGCAGTATGGGGTTAAACTGATCTTTAATCTTATCCCGCCCCACTACATGCTTCGGCATATGAGGGAATTATTGGAATTACTTGTGTCTTCGGATGCATGTAGGAGTACAATATAGGGTTTGATCAATTTGTAATCCCACCATATTGGCAACTATAAAGCTAATGTTAACAAAAAGGGCTTCTTAACATATAATAGCATCATTAGTCAATTGGAAGTACGGCTCACCCATTGTTGAACAAATTATAAGAGAAGTTTAAGGCAGGTGCAGCTACGGCACCCCAAAAGAAGTCAGGTTTTTAATACGCTTCGTGCTGACCTGTTTCTCCGCTTCTTTGTACGTTCAAAATGGAGCTACCAAGAACATTTGACAAAATAATGTCTATACCAAAAAGGTTAACAAAATGTTTTTTTAACTTTGTGCTACAAGTTGTTTTGCATGCTTCTTGTACACGATTTTTGTCACATATTTTGTAAAATTTATGTGTATACCTTTATATGAAGTTTTAAGTCTATGCCAGCCAAATAAAGAACACGTGCATTTGGATTGTCTTCTCTGGTCAGACCTCAGGGCCTTTCCATCCCATGGTGAATTTTTTCCATTGGTCAGACCTTTGTCAATTTTCGCATGTTCTCTTTTGGTCGACTTAAATCTAGTTACTTGGTCAGACCTCGGACCCGAGGCATAAGATGAGACAAAAACATGTACATGACCTTACTATATGAGTTACTAAAATCATGTGTCTATTCTCATAAATCAAGAGTTGCATTAAACAATGCAATTAAACACAGCTCGTCGCTTACCCTCTGCCCCACTTCCTTTATAACACTCGTCCAGAACCTCTGGTAATAATGGGAAGGTCAAAGCTGGATCTTAGTCATATAGTAATTAATTGGGTAGTTAATTCTTTAAGAATTTAATAACAAAATATAAATAGAACATTCTTTCTATGTTCTGGTTAAAATGTTATGCATACATAATTCGAAACGAAAGTTTGTTTTCCTTCATAAAGACAACATAGTCCTCTTCTTTCCTGGTAATGAAGAGTGAAGACTTACTGCTATCTCTTCTCATTTGTTGTCAAGATAAGTAGGGTTATAATTATAATTGAATTTTTCTCAATTATATTTAAACTCACTTTCAATTTTCATTACCCTTTTTCGGTTCTGAAAACTTTGAAAGATAAATATTTGTGTAACTAGAGAACATTGTGTCTATAGCTACTAAATAATGACATCTTGCACTTTTCACGATGTATGAGTTTAACTGCAATGAGTAAAGAAAATCGCTAGCAGGTCTTCTAGGTATTTTCTTAGACTCATTTCATTCCTTATAGTGCTAAACACCCTTGTGGTTAGACATACAGATTAAGGAGGAAATGCATGCTAAATATTCAAGTTAATAAATACATGATGGCTAGTCCCTCATCTACATAAGTAGAACTTTACATACTCTGTACAATACCTAAGTACATTGCTACTTGTAGGCATTTTAAAAGAGTAGGAAAGTAAATAAATCGCTAATTGCTTTCTACTGGTGATGTAGCACTTACAATGTTGACAAATCCAGTGGGAGCTACAAGATTTATTTCTTTGTTAGTTGCTCATATTATTTATAGCTTGCTTTGAAATAATATATTACTTTCCGAATATGAACAACCATTGTCTAAAGGAAGATTGCATTTTATTTTATAGATAACACGTTGCCTTTTCGATGTTGCTTTCCGAAATGTTATCTATAGAATTATAATCCACGATTCCTTATTCAACATTATGGTTTGAAATCTAATTGTAATATCCATGATACTATCATATTGTTTAAACAATCAAACGCTTGTCGTATGGTTTTTCTACTTCAGGTAATGTTGTCCCGTACACAAGTGGGAGAAATCCTAAGTGCGTGCAAGGAACAACATATAACAATATGATTAATTGGTTTCTCTTGACCGCTAGGTAAGAAAGCTAATAAATCTACTAGGACTTAAACACACAAGATGTTTGTTGCCCTATTACATTTAAAAGTCAAGATATAATATATAAAGATACTTCAACTTATTGACTATATGATTTAGTCAATATAATTATGGTTCGATTATATAATCATAATTATGAAGTATAAAATTAACTTGAAATTACTACTGAACTCAAGAGTTTGCGTTCATAATTACTTTAGTTAGTATAATTATGTTCTTGTTAAGACATAATTATAAAGTCCTTGAATTTGTCAATGACTTATAACATAAAGTATGTAGTAACATTGTTATGTCTTCTTGTTAACACATAAACATAAGGTCCTTGAATGATTCAACGACATATAATGTATACTTGACATGTTTTGTTTTCTTATAAACACATGATCAAAGAATTCTTGAACTGTTCTGTCTTCTTGTGAACATATGAACATAGAGTTAATGTACTTATTCAAGAAATATACATTATAGCATGCACTTGGTTGTTAAATACTGTGTATTCAATTTGGCTCGACCCAATTGGTGAGTATTTGATCCAAAGAGAATTAAGTTATCTAAGGAATTCTGATGGAGACTCACAATTCCAATACTCATAGGATACCACATGATTATGGTATGACTAATGTGTTAAAACAAACTATATTCATATTGTTTGATTTCTGATAACTTTAAATTGCTCTACCTCCAAAATCTATCAAGGTTAGAAATTTGCGTGTGTCATGGATACACTCAATATAGTTCTAACCTAGAAGGTATTCAAGACATCATCTATTTATAGATTAGGGATGAATCCCATTAATGTCTTGATTAAAGTTCTGCAATTTGTTAATATCTTATGAAGCATATTATTAACAAGCTAGAGATGAGAACTGTAAAATGTATTTTGTTGTCCCAATTAAGAACATTTTATTGTTGCTTAAATACTTAGTATTTAGAGAATTATCTCTTCTTACAAAAGTAAGTGGGAGCATCTATAGATCTTGAAGGTATTCAAGAACAAATACATAACCTTCTGAATTCACTTGCTGATGTCATACTAAGGTTTAGCATGAAAATGTAGAACCAAAGTACAATGTAACTCTCATTCATCAATCCGTAAGGATGCCTCATCAATGGAGTGATATTTTTATATCAATGTTGAGGAATATAAGTTAGAGGGTCATAATAAACCTATTAACTAATAAGATGAATTATCACATCTTGGATCTGATAAATATCTTAGAACTATGAATGAAAAGATGTAGTCCTTAAAAGACAATCAATGTTTTGAGATTGATTGGTCTTTCACCAAACAGTAAAATGTGAGGTGAGAATGAGTTTCTTTTGAAGGAAGGCTCATAAGGACAAGATTGTATACATATTAATGTCTGACTGATGACAAGAGTTTTTTAATCTTACTCAAGCAATTGACTATGATTAAAATTTTCTTTTCTACACGCATTAATTATATAAAGATAACTAATTGTCATAAAGGTTTCTTGAATCTGACATATGGCGAATTAAGGATCATAACTCTTTCCTTAATGATTACCTTGCGAGGACGGTATGTAATCAAAAGGGTTATGAGTCTATATTTGTAATATGACAATTAAGTTTTATAACTCTTTCCTTTATGATTACTTTTGCGAGGACGGTGTGTAATCAAAAGGTTATGAGTTTAAAATAATCTTTATAAAGTATACAAGATAATAGAATCCAAGTGTGGATTGGATCATGCATCTAGGAGCTGAGATCTTAAGTTTAATCACAATATGATTTTGATTAAATAACTCCTGAGTACACCTGACATCAAGTGGGAGCACTATGTTTTTCCTCAAATTCATATGTTGTGTAACATATTGAAGGTATCATTCCATCTAAGATAGATGTTAATCCTTGAGGTTGGAATGAAACTTCACTTGCGAATTTTAGGAAATTAAACAAACGACCTTGGAATGAATGTTTAATGAAATAAACATATGCAGAAATTAAGTCCAACACAATGCAATACATCATTGAAGCAAGTCTTAAATGATATATTTCACTTGAGATAATTTAATACATGGATGGAAACCTTGTGTTTATAATGAAGGATTCATCATGTATATCTTATATTGTGTATGAGACTGGTTGTTACTTTTGCACAAGAGCAAGATGAGCTAACAACAACAGTATCTAATTGAGAGTGTTTAGATGACTGATAACAACAATATCTAATTGAGAGTGATTTAGATGATTGTTAAAATAAATGTTTACGAATTATATAAGGCATAGTGTTGTTTGTGTACACATGATGCTAGAGAATAATCAATTCTAGTTATAGTAGGATTTCATCATTTATGATAAATCTGCTAACTAGATAAGCTCATCTTAGAGCATAATTGCAATGCACATTAAAGAATGAGAATACTTTACATTTTAAGAAACTGTAAATATGATTGTTTGAGATAAGTATGTGGGTGGCTACAAATACCTCATAAAAGGTACTGTCATATTTCCATACTATGATTCTTGCAATAGTATGCAAATATACATACGACACTCATCATAGCGTTCAAATTCTTCACAGATTTGTGAATTTGAAACAAGTGTTCGGAAAGTTTACTCAGATAACTATTTAGCTGAAAAAGTTGAGAATGTTGGATACACTGGACTTCAACTTGCTAATTAGTTTCATGCATATTTGTTTTAGTATTTGGATAATTGGGATTGTAAGACAATTTTTATTTTCTGATGAATAAAGATACTTGGTATTTGTTATTCATTCATATAATAATTGTTATCCTATATTTGCATGTTTAATCCTTGAGTGATTATATCATTCTAAATATGTCCATTGTCGGTTAACAGTATGGGAATATTGTTACAAAAGACAAATGTGAGTGTTGGTTATATTCTTTGAATATATGGATGGTTCCCGCCAAACTCATATGTTATTCACAAGGGATGCATATTGGACACCCCAACCTTCGAATGTTTACTTTTGGATCCTTAGTCATGAGTAAAATATCGAAAAATGGTTAGTTTAAGTCTCATCCTTCAGACTTGAATTAAACAAGTTTTCTGTATGTGTAGATATCACATTTTAATTCTAATCAATACGCTAACCTGAAAATGGTTAGTTATAAAAAGGCTATATTGGAGAGTGATGTGAAGCAAGGCATTCCTCCGAACACTTGTATTCAACAAAGAATTTGTTCCTCCACTTGATGTGCAGTATGATACCTTTGGCGCCGCTCCAGAATTAATTAGATAATTGTGTGGCCGCACCCAAAGGGTAATGCAAGATGATTCTTGATTACATTTGGTATATCTGTATTAACTTCTATAACGAGAATCTAAGTGGTTAAACTATATGGAATGAGTTAGGATCCATATCCATGGTTTAACGGTATCTGAACAAAGGGATGATTATAGCAAGAGATAAATAACCATGCTACTGAGAATGTTTATGAAACTTGATCTCAGACATTTCTAGTTTTAAAAACGAATGTGAGTGTTGCTAGACGTTTTCGTCGTTAGTATATGGGTTGTCTGCTACTCCAACTCCCAAGTGGGAGCTGTTGGAATATGGTAGTTGGATTAGCACCTATACGACTAGAAATGTGTGAGCCTATTGGGGGCACACACGTTAAACACTTAGAGTGCGTTTAAAACTTCACGTGCATCTCTAAAGTAAACCAAAGGACCAAATTCGATTGGACAAGCACATTATGGTTGTCATAATGAGAGTAGCCAGCCATAGGATGACTCTAGAATGTGTCTAGGTTTATTTCTAAGGGATAAGAAGAAGAGAACAATTGTGATAAGACTTAAACTCATGGTTTCATAGTATTATCATAATTAGGGTTGATGTGGTATAAATATACCCTCACCCTTAGCCTTATGTATGACATACATTCCATACGACACAAAAAAAACCCAAAAGGAAAATTCATTTCTTTTCCTTGTCTACTCATACGGTGGAAAGATACCAATCATACAAGGCTTATGTAAATTAATAATATAACCTTTGTTTTGTTTTGGTTACTATTCTTTCTCCTCTCAGCAGCATGCGTGTATATTTATGCATGTGTATATTATATATGATCTACTGATTGGTTTCGGTATAAGGGTTTATTGCACAGAACTTTAGAACAACAATGGACATCTAGTGCAATGATTGTGTCTTCCCTTCTTGTTCCAGCAGACCCAGGTTCGAGTTCTGTGGTTGTCTGTTTGGTGGGTTTATTTTTATTTGGTTTTAGTTCGATTCAAAAGCATACCACTTAGGTATTTGGATCGGATCTAAAACAAGCATTAAACACTAGTTGTTTTGGTAATTGTGAAGCAACGACTAGCATCGTGACGTATTTGTTTGATGTGTTGTGTGAGCAACCGTAGAGGTGGTAATTTAACCACTTTGTTTCATTACATTTGCTGGTGTCTTCGAGGGTTAGTTTTCTTGTTTACCCTTTTGTTTATTTATTGTGTGTTAATCATATGCACTTTACTTGATCCATATCCGCTGCGTACTCGTGGTTGTTAATGGTTAATAATTTATCAAATCCCAACAGAATCCGGCATTGACTTTTTGATTCCATGATTACATTTATTTATAGAATATTTCTAAAGCAACAGACAACGTTAATCTAGTTCTTTGATTGATTATCCTACTATTTTTGGTAATGCGACGTGGTCTACTAAACAATCACTAAATATGTTTATAGATATTTTTCATTAGTAGAATTGAAACAAATCATAAAGGATTGATTAATGTAAAAATAGAAAAATCAATTAAGACACGTACCGTGAGTGTATTGGTGTCGTGGTGGTGATCAAACTGCATATACGTTAGCGTCATATTAACATATTTTCTACCACCAATGTCACCTTGCATAGTTAGCGCATCCACCACTTTTATTAAAGGAAAAAGATTCTCTCATGTTCATTTGAAAAAACACCCCCAACAATCCTTTTTTTTCTTTCTCCCTTTCTTGCCACAAACACCAAATGTAGCAAAAAGTGGTACCACCACTCGTGATGGTCCCTAGGGGTGTAAAAAAAACTGACGTGATCCGGTCCAAAACCTAATTAAACTTATTCAAATCAAGTTGCTCGGGTCAATAATTTATTCGGATCAACCCGACTAAAACCTCTAGTGTTCACCATGGTGCAGCAAGGACCCCTTGTGGTCACACCCCCTTCACCCGTGAAGGGGTGACCATCATGGCAATCTCACAATCAAAATTTTAAACACCTAAAATGTCATGATATTATTAATATATTGCATTGAATTATATCATTAATAGTATTATGGTCTAAAAATACTAGTTTTAATGCTCGTGCACGCACGGAGTTTAGACATTATATTTTTTAAAATACATGTATGATTTTTATTTTAATTTTGTTTTATAAGTTATGTTATAGAGTATTATCGAAATCATATGAAGAGAATAGATTCATATCTTATATGGTATGTGCAACCTTCAATAATTTTTTGTTACTTTCGTTTTTACGGTGCAATTTTAATTTGCCCAACAATTGTTTTGTGCAACACCCTCTAAAAAATCGTTGGTCCGTCCATGTATGTGGTGTAAATAGAAAACAAAATTTTGAACACACAAACCTTCGCTTTCACATATTTATTAGATGATAAGCTAGTTAGTTGGCCCACGCCCGTTTCTGGATTGAGTCTATTAGGGTTTCTTTATGTCTTGTAGTCTATAAATAGTGGTGAAATAATATATCATAACCCACGGGTTTATTTATTGTCTAACATGTTCGTTTGTGGGTTTGGGTTTATTAGCGTTCCTAGGTTATGTAACATCTATATATTATGTCTCAATAAACATCATAACCTACGGGGTTTCTATCATTCAACATGGTGTTATGAGCAGGTATGATCTTGAGACCTAGTTGGTCATCAAGCCGCCACTTTTATATCACCCCGTCAAACCTTCCCGTCACCATTTATCTACCAGATCTATTTTCTTTTTCTCCAAAATCAGTCGTCACTAATTATCTCTCTAACCAATGAAAAGGCCTGCTTTTCTTATCATCATCTTTTGTTCGCTGTTTTTTTCTCTTTAGTTCAGTAACTTGTTTTCAAGTCAACCATTATGAAGGTTGTCAAATGTTTCTATAACTTAGTTGTTTTTTTCTTTTCTCTCTTTATTTTCTTATCAATAAAAAAAAGATACTTTGGGTTATTCGTAAAAAAAATTGTTTATTTTTTGTTTTCAGGTGGAAAATACATTGGTTTATTATTCGGTAGGATACTTTGGTTTATCCTGGTCTGAGATACTTTGGTTTATCTCGTATGGAAAAAAAGATACTCTGGGTTATCCGCAAAAGGGATACTTTGGGTTATCAAGTGCAAAAAAAAGGATACTTTGGTTTATCCCGTATGAAAATAAGGATATTTTGGTTTATCCTGTATGATACATTAGGTTATCTGTTTTGAAGATCAGTCTCCGCAAATAACAGTCCGAGCTTTCGCGATTTCGTCGCTCGGATTGCGGGGGAGTATTAGATGATAAATTAGGTAAGTTGGCCCAAGCTCGTTTGTGGATTAAAGGTCCGTTAGGGTTTCATTTATGTCTCATGTAATCTCTATAAATTGTGGTTGAATAATACATTATATCCACGAGGCTTTCATTGTCTAACATATTAGGTGATATGTTAGTTGGCTTACGCCCATCTTGTAGGTTGAGTCCATTAGGGTTTCATTTTGGATGTTCTTGGAACTACTAATGTAATTTTTAACATAAACACCGATTGTGGTTACTGTATCCTTGCAAAGCGACCCATGAAACCCTCTAAAACGTTTTCGCCCAATATCGAAAGAGCAAGGATCCACATTTTCAGGCAGCTCATTAAAACCATCACCAAAGGGTCCGTGTGATTTATTATTTGTCTATATTCCTAGAGACAAAAGCCTTGTGGGTAAACCATGCTCATTCAAATAATTATACCCATGTATCCGGGTAAGAAATTCATCAGGAGCGAAAGCGATATGCGCGTGGCTGTGTCGTGGCTTCACTTCTCCGATTTCTATGATAATATCCCCATTAGACCCATCATAAACCATAGGTATATTGTATACCCAACATGGCTCGTGAGAGACAAAAATATCTTTGATATCAATTAATCCTTAATGAGACCATTTGCGTCCTATCATTGTATTAGTCACTAGTTTATCTGATATTTGTTCAGGCATGGCTTCCGAAAGACAATGACAATTCAATGCCTAAGGATTATTAATGAGTGAAGCGGATCTCCAATTGGATTTGTACATCCCTATCTTCAGAAGCTATGCCTGAACAAACATCGGATGAAATTCTAAAACTAGATCCTAACATAATGATAGGACGCAAATGGTCTCATCAAAGACTAATTGATATCAAAGAGATTTATGTCTCTCACGAGCCAGGTTGGATATACATATATCTATGCTTTATGATGGGCCTCATGGGGATATTATCAGAGAAGTTGGAGAAGTGAAGCCACGGCACAGCCACACGCATATCGCTTTCGCTCCCGATGAATTTCTTACCCGGATACATGGTATAATTATTTGAATGGGTATGGTTTACCCACAAGGCTTTTGTCTCTAGGAAGTGAGACAAATAATAAATCATACGGACCCTTTGGTGATGGTTTTAATGAGCCGCCTGAAAATGTGGAACCTTACTCTTTCGATATTGGCCGAAAACGTTTTAGAGGGTTTCATGGGTCGGTTTGCAAGGATACAATAGCCACAATCGGTGTTTATGTTAAAAAATACTTTGGGTTATCCTGTATAAAAAAAGACTTTGGGTTATTCGAAAAAAAAAATACCCTGGGTTATCCCGTATAAAAATAAAAAATAAAAATAAGAAACTTTGGTTTATCCAGGTTAATCAGTTCGTGACTTTCAAGTTTGAAGATTTGTTTGGCGGATTTCTTCAACAACTAAATGTGTTTGTGTGTGACGCTTCCGTTGCTACTTGTACCATATAAAGACTCCTTGCTGCAAATTAGATTTTAATTAGCTTTAATGTTTCGTGTTTTCTGCTCCATGTTCGAGCTTTCGCGATTTCGCCGTTCGGACTGCGGGGGGAGTATTAGGTGATAGGTTTGTTGGCCCAAGTCCGTCTTGTGGGTTGGGTCAATTAGAGTTTCTTTATGTCTTATACTCTATAAATAGTTGCGAAATAATATATCATAACTTACGGGTTTATTTATTGTCTAACATGCCCGTTTGTGTGTTTTGGTCCATTAAGGTTTCTTGATTATGTAACATCTATATATATCATCTCTCATGAAACATTATAACCTACGGTTTTCCATCATTCAACAATATGATGAAAGTGCCTTCAAAATACGTCAAATTTATTTCATATAAACAAGCGTAGATAAGTTTATTTTACAAGTATAAATAATGGTAATGTCGTATTTATAGATATCGTTTATCAAATAACCTGCGATTACCCGAGCAAGTGTGAATAGTAACTCCATAAGCCACCAAGCTGCAAAACAAAGTTCCAAACTTCCAATTAGTCTTGTTTCTATCAATTTGCATGCCATCAAATTTAGCAGTATTGTATGCACAAAAATACGCGTTGCGTGACTCTTAACCCGTTCGACCCATTTGACACATTTTCTTTTTTTGTTAAATCCTTTAGCTTAACCAATTTGACCCATTAACATACCAATGGAGCCATTTGTTGGGATTTAAATACCTAGGTAACTAGTTTAGCCACGAGTACGCAGCGGATAGGACCTAGTAATAGCATATGGTTAACACAAATAAAAGGTAAATGGAAACGCGTACCTTTTGATAATATGATCAAGAAAACGAAACAAGCAACTAAAATAATTGGTTGCTCACACAATCACGTCAACCGAACACGTTAAGCTATGCTAGGCTTAACTTCACTAACTAACAACCCTTGTATCAATCCCGATTACCACGCAAACCCTTGACTTGTAACCGAACAAACAAAGAACCGAATTAGGGTTTATGAATCCTAATCCAACCGAATAACCTTATGAACCGAATAAAGCAAAACCCGAATACCCTTTGGGGTTTTATTATCTTCGAACAGGAAACAAACAAGTCACTTCGTTTATGATCCTTGAATTGTCGAGCAATGGAAATCAAGAACGAACAAGACAATTAAAGCTTTAAGCTTTAATTGTTTTCGTTTATAAAGATACCAAAAAAACAAAACCAATCACCTCGTGTATATTGTTGGAACCTCGCTGAAACAAAAATTAAAGGAGAATCGATCAAAAAGAAAAGGTTAAAGAATAATGTGTGTGTCGTGTGTATGAGCTTATGGGATGAGGGGTATATATAACCCTTTATCCCTAGCCAAAACCAACTAGGAAATCAAGTCCTAGTCCCGTTACAATACTCTTTTTTTCTTTTGTCCTCCTTATTCACTAAACGAACAAACACCCCCTCTTCGAACCTTACAAGGAGCCGGCCACAATGGAATATCCTTGGAGTTCGGGCTTTGTTCATTTACGGTCCTTGGTATTATTAAAGTGAAGTATAAAAACGTATTCTCCGTGTATTAACGTGTGTGCCCCCAATAGGCTCACTTATATTCGTAATGTATTCGTGCTTTCGACTACCATAATCCAACAGCTCCCACTTGGGAGTCGGAGTAGCACATAACACTCATACCTATAATTGGCAAAGTCTAGCAACCCACACAATTATTTTTTCATTAGGAATATTATGAGATAAGAGTTTCAAAAACAATCTCAGTTATTAATGGTTATAAATTTTTCTGCATTATAACAAACCCTTTGATACTGAAAGATACTGTTAAACCATGGATATGGATCCAAAAGTCATTCCCCATATAAGTTTAACATTATGTTTCTCGTTAAGAAATAATTCAGAACTACCCAATGTAAATCAGAATCAACTTACATTACCCTTTGGGAAACGCCATTCATTATCTGATTAAATCTGGAAAGAGGGCCCAATGGTATCCTTTCTGCACATATCAAGTGGATGAACAATCCTTTAATGACTACTAAGTTTGTGGAAGCTGCTTCACATACACACCCCCCCAGTCCAAAAATACCGAAAAATAGCTTTTAAAACTACCTTGTTTCAGGACAAAGCGTAAGGCTATAATCACAAAGTGATATCCACAAATACAGAACTGCCTTGCATCTCAAGTCTTAGAGGACACTCATTTATCAACAACCAAAATTTTCGGACATTTTACACATGACCATGAATCCCAAAGTAATGATCGAAAGTTGGGGTATCCAATATGCATCCCTTGTGTATACATATGAGTTTGGTGAGAACCAGCCATATATCCAAAGAATATAACCAACACTCACATTTGCCTTACATAACAATATTCCCATATTTTTAACCGACAATGGACATATTTAGAATGATAAATCATTCAAGGATTAAACATGCAAATGTAGAATAACAGTTATTATATGAATGATAACAAATCCCAAGTATCTTTATTCATCAGAAATTAAAAAATGTCTTACAATTCCAAAATTATCCAAATACTAATCAAACACAGAGTTACATGAAACTACTAGCTGGCAACAATCCGATATTCCTAGTTAATTCAGAATGCTTAGGGAATGCCAAAGCCTTTGTGAAAGGGGTCTGCTAAAATATCACTTTGATCAATCTTTCTATCCCTCACATCGCCATCTTAAATGTTCGCGATAGATAATGACTTATAGCGCTAAAATGTCTTGCACCTTTAGTGACTCCATCATTTTCGCTATTTGCCTATGGCCTCCAGTATTATCACAATACATACTTTATGGGTTCTTCAATGTGAACAAATGCCAAGCCCAGAAATGAATTTTTCGAATCCATCCAAATCCTCATTTCGATGCAATAAAAAGCAGCGATATAATCACATATTAGATGAGGTTTTGCAAAAATACTTTGTTTGTACTTTTCCAGTCACACCCAACAGCACCTCCTATTTAGAACGAACACATAATCCATCTGCGACCTTTAGGTTGTCAGCATCCGTCAAATATCCAGCATCAGTGTAACAAGAAACTCTGAGCTATCCGTTTCAATTACCTCCAATACCAGAAACATATTCCTTAGTCGTTTCGAATATACTTAAGAATATTTTTAACAGCAGCCAGTGTCTTCACCCTGATCTGTAGAAATCGGTTGTCATGTTTTGTGCAAACGCAACATCAGGACCGAGTACATCTCAAGCATACATAATAGATTCCTATTTGCTGAAGCGAAGGGAATATTCTCATGCCTGTTTCTCAGCAGTCGATAGAAGCACCTTGTGACTACTCAATTTTAAGCTTTTCTTGCATTGTGACCGTTCAACGCTTGGAATATCCTATATAAAATCTTTCAAGATTTCTCAATGTAAGCACTTTGATTTAAACCACTTAACCTCTTGACCAATCACGGTAGATCTTGATTCCAGAATATATGCAAGCATCCCCTAAAATCATTTCATAGCAAAACTCTTCCAAGATAGGATATTTTACAGTCTTGTAACATTGAATGTTGTTCTCCCATGAGTAAAATGTCAATCGACATAATAGAATTAGGATAGCACATAACTCCCCACTAGCTTTTAGTAATACACAATGGCACATCAGGATTTGAAGTGAAAACCAGAATTTCTTGATTTCATCCTCAAATCGCTTAATCCATTGCCGTGTATGCTTGCTTAAGCCATAAAATGGAACGCATAAGATTGCAAACATGGTGTTTAAGGTATATTTTTGGATTCACAAAACCCTCAGGTTACCTCCATATAGACTTTACTCGCAAGATGTCCAATGATGAAAGCGTTTTGACATCCATTTTTCCCATATCTCCATAGTCATATTACGCCGGCTATAGCTAAAAGAGAATCCTATATAGCTCTAAAATCTGACAACAGGAGAAAAGGTTTTCTTCATAATCAACCCCGTTAGGTTTGAGTGAAGTCCCTTTGCAACAAGACGATAGCTTTAAAGAGTATACTGCCACCATCCAAGTCAGTCTTATTTCTTGAAGAGCCACTTCTACCAACATTCTAGCATTGGGAGGAAGCTCAACTAAGACCCATACATCATTGTCTTTCAAGGATAGCATTCCACATTCATCTCAACAAGCCATTTCTTGGATTCAGGATCCAGCAATGCAGCTTTATAGTTAGGCAGGTTCACCGAGATCCCCTAACTCATGTTCCTCAGCATCGATGTACAAACACAATCGATCTGTGGGACGGCGTGTCCTTGTGGACCTACGAATGGGATTTATATCACTTTAGTTTCATCAATTTTCTTGCACAACCTCTTCAAGATTTTAAGCTAGTGTCAACAGAAGGATTTGTATCTTCTTCTTGAATTTCTTCAAGATCTTCCACACTCCCACCTGCATTCAGATGCCAATGAATGCTTATACTCAAGAACACAGCATTCCGTCAAACAAACACTTTATTCTCATGGGCTGTAGAAAGAATTTCTCATGTTTCCTTTGGTGTAAACCTATGAAGATACTCATTAAAAGATCTAGGATCTAAGTTTTGTCAGGGTTTTGTTAAGTTATCATTGCTAACAAAATGCCTCACAACCCCAGACTCTTAAGTAAGACAGCTTAGGGGCTTGCCCATGCCATATCTCGTATGGTGTCTTATCAACCTTCTTAGATGGAACCATGTTTGAGAAGCGTGCCACAGTCCTCAGTGCATAATCCCAAAGGACTTCGGTAGAGTAGTATTTGACTCATCATAGATCGAACCATGTCTACAGTGTTCATTTCATCCTCTTCTGACACTCCAAAGTTTGTGAGGCGTGTAAGGAGGAGTGCGAGGCAATGAACCCATGCTCCTTTAGAGGATCCAAAAACTCTTGACTCAAATAATTCACCTCCACGATTCAGAACGTAGTGACTTAATGCTACCCGATTTGTTTTCTACTATCTTTTTAGAAATACCTTAAAGGGTTTCAAACACTTCATGTTATAGTTTCAACAAGTAAAATAACCATGAAACGACGAAGCGTCAGTGAAAGTGACGAAGTAGCTAGCTCCTTGTCTTGACACTATTCTAAATGGGCCACATACATCGGTGTGTATTTAGATCCAAGTAGATCTTTAGCCCTTTCCACTTGATGTGAATAAGGTTTTCTAGCCATCTTACCAGACAAGCATGAAACACATTTTCCTAATGACTCAATGTCAATAGAATTGAGAAGTCCATCATGTTGCAACTTTTCAATGCGTTTCTTGCTAATGTGTCCAAGACGACAGTGCCACAAGAGAGAAGAGTCTAAATTAATTTATGGCTCTTTGTAGAAGTATTGCATACAAGAACATCGTTTTGTAATAGAAGACAAGACAATATCCCCAATTTCAAAAATGCCATCCCGTGGAACAGCCATAAAATAAACTAGATTATCCTTTGAAACTGAAATAACATTGTTATCATCAAAACGATTAATAAATCCATCGTCAAACAAACGCGAAACTGAAAATAACACCTCAAGTATAGAGGGGGGGGAGCATAATGACAACTTGATCAAGACAATAAAAAACTAATCCACTAGTGAGCTCTAAATAAAAGTTCCAATTGCATCAACGGCTGCCACGAAGCCCATCGCCCCCTTCCAACTTAAAGCCCCTGGTTTCAGCTTCCTACTCCCGTAGACCCTGAGTAGTAAAAACCACATATGATTAAACCACAACCATGTCATAATCCGAAGATTACTAAGGGAAAGGAGTAGAGTTCTATGGTGGAAAATACCTGAAAGCGCTAGCTCCCTGAGGATAGCACTTCTTTTTCCATCAACTCGGCTAGATGCACCGTGACATTTCCTTCTCCAGTGCCCATTTTCACCACATTCGTGGCAAATGCGTCCTTGCTTTTTATCCTTCTTAGGTAGTTGGAGGAAGTCTTAGGTTTAGGAGCAGATGGAACCATTGTTATGAGCATAAGCCCACAACTTGTTTTCCTTTCCTCTACCTTTTACCTCCTCTACCAGTTTGTTGCGGTTTATTCTTTTTGGTTTTTCAGAACCCTTCCTGCCTCGGATTGCATGAAGTGCAGGATTAGCATCCTTACTTCTTTTGGCAGCGATTCTTCAATCAGCAGCTTAGCATGCATGTGTTCATTCCACGGTCTTCCCCATGCCGTGCATATTGAGAATTCTGCACGAAGCTTGTAAAATCCTTATAGAGTGAGACTAAGGAAAAGACTCACTGCAAGGTTTTGACCAACTTTTTTACCGAGTTCCGCTCCAAGTTGTCAATGGTAGCCCTTCATCTTAGAACATGGTGCTAAACAGATTGACCTTCCTCTTTGCTTACAAGTGTGAAAATCTCTCACAGTCTGCAAAAGTTCCTGTTCAGCTTGGTTTGGAAAAACATAGCTTTTTAGTTCCCAGAGCGATTCATAAGCACCAAGATGAGCTAGATTTCGTTGGAGATCTAGGTCCATGGTCCAAACAACAGGAGTACAAAGCAACTTCCCGTGCCCTTAACCCATGCAGCATGAGCTGCAAGTCCCCATGAGGAATTTGCTCTCCAGTTTGCTACCTGGTGCAGCAGCAATAGGATGCTCATGTAGTAATTCCTTGTCTTCAGTTGAAAGTACCAAACGTAGTTGTCTGTACCAATCAATGAAGTTGGGTCCAGTGAGTTTTTGTTTCTCGAAGAAACTCCTGAATACCGAATTGTTTCCGACTGAGGTAGTCATCTACAATAAAAGTTAAAACAATTAGTATTTTCGATAATTAAATTCTTAATTGAATTAACTACCCAATTTAATTTACTAATTAAACAAAGAAGCAACATTCATTCCCCACTTATGTACCCAAGGTCTTACCAGGTGTAAACAAAGGGGCATTCGTTAAGCCGTCAGCGTTAATTGCAATTTTCATGAAACTCCTTAGAATTTATGAAACTTGTCAAAACATTAGTCAGCATGTAATAAAGTTAAGAAGAGCAATGTTTAGTAATCATCTTATGCATCTGTGTCCAGGACTGTACCAAGAGACCCCGAATTAAGTCGACCAAGCGAGAACGAGTGAAAATCGACAGGTCTGACCAGTAGACGAAATTCACCATGGGTGGTATGGGTCCAGGTCTGACCAAGTAGACACAAACCAAGTGCACGTGTTTCTAGCATTGGATGGCGATAGAACTTAAAATTTTTCTAGGGGTAATTCACATAAATGTGCAAAACGTTACAAAGAGCATGTAAACAACTTAGTAACACGTAAATATAAAAACCTTTTTAATAATGACACTGTGTGACATGCCATGGTTTCACTGTTAACTCCAAGCAACGCGCAAAGAAGCGGAGAAAAGTTCAGCGCGAAGCGTATTAAAAACCAGAATTCTTGTAGTGAATTACGTAAAACACCGCCTTACAACTTTCACATATAGTCTGTTCTAGTGGATGAGTCTACTTCCAAGAGTCCAAAGCGTCCATTTTTAATTCATGAAAAACAAAGTTTCAGCAGTTTAGTCTTATTAATTTTCACAAAAAAACAGTTTCCACGAAACAAATGTTGGTTCACTATGAGCAATGCATTAGGCGTGTGAAATTAAAAGACTACTAAAACAACATCTTTTATTCAAATGCTTATTTAATTCGCGTGTAGACTAATAAAATGACATTAAAAATAAACATGCATATCTTAGATTCCATAATAAAAAAGATGACAATAAGCAACAATTAAACATTTAAAATCCAGTTCACCGCGAGTCTTCCTCAAATGGAGAACCAAAGACCCTCCCTAGGTTTTCTGCTAAAGTGCCTAATCGCCCATTCATCACTAATTTGAGTGAGTTGGTCTTATAGCCGATAGGCATTTAAATAAAATGGGAGCATGCAATATTAACTAGCTTTAATTTCACTTCCCCATTTAAATCCTATATTAACAATTAACATTTTCAAGATCTGATCTAACTGATAACTGTAACTATGGGCAAGGAATCTATAACATTGTCATATTTTCTACAAAACATCATAAAAAACCCTAAACTCATAAAAAAAAGATCATTGAATATGTTTCAATTAATAGGCATATAGACAAGGCAATATAATTAAAACATCAAGTGTAACTCCATAAAAATAAAACCAGGTGGCTCCGTGAATGTCCACTAGTAGTGGATTTAAATACCTAGGTAAAAACTAGTTTATCACGAGTACGCAGCGGATGGACCTAGTAATAAGCATATTGTTAACACAAATAAAAGGTAAATTCAAAAACAGCGTTAAACTAACCTTTTTGAAAATATGATCACGAAACAAAACAAGCAACTAAAATAATTGCCTTCTAAACGTTTGCTCACAAAACAATCACGTCACCGGAACACGTTAAGCAATGCTAGCTTACTCACTAACTAACAACCCATGTATCAATCCCGATAACCCACGCAAAACCTTGAACTTGTAACCGAACAAAACAAAAGAACCAATTAGGTTTGTTGAAACCTAATCCAACCGAAAACCTTGTAACCGAATAAAGCAAAACCCGAATACCCTTTGGGGTTTTATTATCTCGAACAGGAAACAAATAAGTCACTTCGTTTATGATCCTTGAATTGTCGAGCAATGGAAATCAAGAACGAACAAAACAATTAAAGCTTTAAGCTTTAATTGTTTTCGGTTGTATAAAGAAACCAAAAACCAAAACAATCACCTCGTGTATATTGGTGGAACTCGGCTGGAAACAAAATAAGGAGATCGAGCAAAAGAAAAGGTTAAAGAATAATGTGTGTGTCGTGTGTATGAGCTTATGGGATGAGGGGTATATATAACCCTTTATCCCTAGCCAAAACCAACTAGGAAATCAAGTCCTAGTCCCGTTACAATACTCTTTTTTTCTTTTGTCCTCCTTATTCACTAAACGAACAAACACCCCCTCTTCGAACCTTACAAGGAGCCGGCCACAATGGAATATCCTTGGAGTTCGGGCTTTGTTCATTTACGGTCCTTGGTATTATTAAAGTGAACATAGGCTCACATATTTGACACATTTTCTTTTTTTGTTAAATCCTTTAGCTTAACCAATTTGACCCATTAACATACCAATGGAGCCATTTACATGTGAATGGATCTCAATTGCCAGCTCTACTAAAGCAATCATCAGTTTACCTTGTAACGTCATAATCAAAGGAAACATTGAAATCCTTTTGTTGCACTCTACTCTCCTTGTGTTAACGAGGACTTTGATATTTCCGTGTACATTGAAGTTATTGCTTTGGAAAAATATGTCTTCGCTTGAGGTCTCTTGATCTGAAAATGAAATGAAAAGAAAAAGTGAGAACATGTTTTAGTTCACCAACATAATTCTGAAGTGTTTGCAAGTATTTTTTTTT
>BQNB010085041.1:0-28580 GCA_026074375.1 Tanacetum coccineum
AGTGGTTTGTCGACTAATTCCTATACATCTAATCGATCAAACTGATGAAGTTCTTCCTGCATTGATTCAATCCATGCAGAATCAGCCATGGCTTCTTTGATGTTCTTTGGTTCGGTTTGACTCACGGTGAGTGCGAACAAACACATCTCGCCATCTGTTTCTAGCTGACGTCTTATTCTAATTGATTGAGAAGGATTTCCAATAACTTGTTCTAATGGATGATCTTTTGTCCAACGTTGTACGGAAAGATGGTGTTGGTGCATGTTTGACGAATCCACATGACGAGACGATGTCTCCCCTTCTTCTTGTACCGGTGTACTAAAGATGTTGATAAATTCATCTTCGTCAAATTGTGTATTTTCTGTATTGGTTTCTGCTTGAATAATGTTCTCAGGTGCAGTGACAGTTGGTACTTGAGTTGGAGTTTGATGTGTTGATTGAATGTTCAATGGAGGTGGATCTGCAACATCGATTGTTGTAGAAGTGTGAGTTATGCTATGTTGTTGACATTTATCGGGATTATCAGCAGCACGTACAGCGAAAGACTTTGACACAATAGGAGAAGTTCCATTGAGTAATTCACTGAACATCGGAATATATAGAAATTCCAGCTCATTTGATGTTGTTACTATCTCAGCAGCTTGAGGAATATTTTCTTGACTTTGTGGACCTGGACTTAAATTGTCTTGTTCAAGTACCGTTGTCGAACATTGTGGACCGGGTCCAGAACTGACGTTGATTTGAGCCATTTGAGCCAATTCGTCTCAAAGTTAACATGAATTGTTTCAAGTAATATTTTGTTCGCTTGTTAAAATACCGGTATGCCTTTGACTGAGTTAAGAATACCCAGACCAAAAAATTAATACATCACCTTTTTCCTTCATTTTTATCCAGATTTTCTACATCTCTGTACCGATATAGCAAAGAGAAACTAAGAGGTGAAAGAACTTAACTTGGCGGTTTCCGGGTATTGATTGATATTGGTAAGGTGTTTTCTATGTCCGAGGTATTACAAGTGGTACAGTTTTGAGTTAAACAAAATGCTGTTGCAATTGCTTCAGCCAGAAGAACAAAAGGGAACTTTTGTGTGCGCTTTGGCATTGTTCACGCAGCTCAACAAGTGTACGGGTTCCGTCTTGACATCGCGTTTTGTTTAGGTGTTCGAGCTGTTGAGTTCGTGTCTTATTCCTTCTTTTGCAAAGTTTGCATGAAGAGTTTTATTAAGAAATTCTGTGCCCTTTGTCACGTTCGATGTTGTAACTTGTAGCATGAAGTCCCTTTGGACAAGTGTGAGGAATTCAATTGAGAACTTCTAGGCGTTTCGTTCTTTGAGACCTTCAAGAGTGAGTCCTGGTATATCAGGAGTAGTCATCAAACAATTACGAAGAAAATACTTCTTTCTTTTAATGCTTTCTTCCCGCATTGGACACATAAGTCCCATGTGTAGAGTTGTAACCGTCTTTTTGGGCTCGGGGGTAGTCTTAGTGTGAAAAGGACTTTCTTTTGGCTTTCCCCAATCACAGAAGAACACAGATGTTCTTTGTTTGAATTTTAATGTTTGGAAGGCCATTAACCATATTATTCTTTCAAAAGCAAGTTGATAGTGTCGGAAGTTTATAATGAGTATACGAGATGCCATAACCATGCTTGAGAGATGTTGCTTTAGAGCCATTAAGCAAATTGGATTGGGAGAAGTTGAGTCTTGCAGAGTTGGAATACAAATCTATATGCCACGTGAACCCTCCATGAGAAGATATTTCCAGTCCAAATCACGGATATAAATGTAGACTCCGAAAAGCAACTTCAAGATCCGGCATCACAGAATTAACTAACGGAGAATAAATTGTGATTAAGCCCTTCGACGTAATAAACCCGTTTGATAGTAATAGTTCCTTGAACCAGATCTCCATAACCAAGAATTGGTGCAATTTGATCATTTCTAAACTTCACCGTTCCTAGAAATTTCTCCACAAAATTAGTTAGAAGTTTGAGATTTTCCGGTTTGGTCATGTGTTGTATTTGGAGCACCAGAGGCGATGATGAATAGAAAGTTGCTTATGAGCTGCAAAAGAATTAGAAGACAATGGAGTATTGGACACAGTGGAACACCTAGGAGTCTTATGTTCCAAAATATTAGCAGTTCTAGATGCATTTCCTAGAGGCATACTAATGTTTGGGTTAACATTTCCTATTTGAGACTTAGGTTTCCAATTGTATCTGGGTGGTGTATACTTAGGATACCACCAACTGCATGTCTTACTAACTTGCTCATATAGCTTCCTAGTTATGTGTCTAGATTTCTTGACAGTGGAGTCTGTTGCAACGGTTTTCTTACTGGATGTTGCAACAGATTGGTTCACATTATGCTTGGGTTCTCTAGTACTAATAGGCACAACCATTGGTTGTCTAGTCCTAGAATTCACGCCATTGATATAATGTAGAACACACAAATCATGATTGTCATTCAACACACATTTTCCACAAGTAACACAGACAAAGTTAACATTCGAGGTCTTAGCATTCAAACTGTCATTACACGTAGTTACAGATGTTTTATTATTAGAAAACTTAAGATTCCTACAGTGGTCTTCTACTTCGTGCTTCTTACCTTGACTATTGTTAGCCATGACTCTATCTGTCCCAGTTGACTGATGCTCTTAAGCTGTGTCTTGTAACTTTAGTATTGGGTATTTCTTCCTGGTAGAGAAAGACACGCGTTGTTTATCTTTCCTAATTTCTTGAAGGCAAAACGTTGTGTTAAAGTTTGAATTAGGCTTTGTGAGCACTTTATACATTCTAGTGCGATCAATTTGTGTTCTTGAAAACTGGCAACACTTTCTGAGGCAAAAAACTGTGCTGCCGACTAGTTGTTGAAAAATCATGGGACACATTTGTGTGGTAACTGACTTAGACTTTGTAATCTTTCTTTGCAAAGAGCAATCTAAAAACATAGCTGGTTTACCTAAAATGGATTGTCTTTGACTTTTAAAAGAGTTCGTTTGTACGAATAACCGGATGTTTTTTCAAACTAGTTTTCCACAGATTTTCCTTTCTTCTTTTCTTTTGAGATTCTTCAAATCATTTATTGCAATCCTTTTGTCTTGTAATGGTGCTTTCAAAGTCTTGGTTCAAAATATATTCACGTTTCTTTCAGTACTACGGTTTTTGAATCTGACTTTTCTTTAAAGTTTTTTTTATTTTTTATCTTGTTCTTTGCACATGTTGTAAATCAAGTTCAAGGTTAAGCCGCATGTTTCTAAAGTGCTTCAAACTCTTGCATTGTTCTAACTTTTTGAATGCTCTATTTTAAGATGCTCCACATTTCTTCCAAGTTTCAAGTAATCAGATTGCAAATTTAGTAACATTCTTCCTGGCTCAGTGTACACACCAGTATTGCATTCCTGTGATCCGCATCGAAATATTCCCTTGATTGCTCGGTCAATTTCATTCGAAAAACTGGGTTTTTTTGAGTTCCAGTTGAGATATGAGAGTGTTACTTATGATCAGAGAATTAATGTATCTAAAACTCAAGCAAACCTTTCCTAGTTCAAAAAAATAAATGAAAATATTTTTAAGTCCGCATTTATTCTTCTAATTTGGGGGCAAAAATTTCCTTCGATCGTGTTTTGAATGAAAGGATCTATGTTACCAAAATATGTTCTTTTAGCGATTGTTTGTTTGCAACGTTCCACTCCATCAAAAATCGTGTCAACACCCTTTTTAATCTTGAAAAGTTATTTAGAGATTTTACACTTTTGATCCCAAGGAATTGATTCATCTATTCATTTTTCTAACAAAGTTGTTTGTTTACGAAAAGACTCTTTGGAAAATTCACTATTAGAAGATGTATGACTCATCTTTGACGTTCTTGGAAAATAGTGTTGTTCAAGCGACTTTTCCCGTTGTGGAACGAACAAATAATAAAGATTATTCAACTGGTCATAATCAAACGGTTTGATTAAATCGCTTAATTTTGATCGACCTTTCTTTGTCAAGCGAATCGATTCGTAGATTCAGGGGCTAACATTACGCAAATTATTCAGTATAACAACCTATATCTTACAGGACGAGGATTCGCTTTGAGCTTTCTTGCGGAACTCAGGTTTGCAAAACTGTTTTACATCGGATTAAGCATCATTCAATGGTTTGAAAGATTGGCGGTTTTATCTACAATATCATTCAAAACCTTGACTTTGTTTTCTAAAGCAATGACTTTATCAAGTTCTTTGTCTTCACGAGTTTTGTAAAGCTTAATCTGAGTCTCTTTTGCTTGTGATATTATGGAGATGGTTTCTTGATGTGCAAAAAGCTTCTTTTTCAGATAGAATCGCTTGATTTAAATCATTTATTTGTCGGAGTATATGCATTAGTGACTTTTCAAAATCGATTTTGGTTGACATTAATCCCCTTCAGGCTTTTGCACAATTAAATTTCCACCTTTGACGATTATTCACATCTTAAACTTTTCAATGTTCCGCTTGGAACTTCTTTAGGTTCTTTAATCATCAACGATATCTAGTCTTAGACAGTTATTGTTTGCTTCCTTTGACAAATGGTTATTGATGTTCTAAACTTTTATTTTTAGTTTTGAAATCCTTCAATTTCACACTTTCAATTTATCTATAAAGCCTTGTTTGCATGATTTCCAAAATATTTATTTTGTTTTTGCTGTCTCATCAATTTCCTATTTTAGTTTCTGAATTAAAGAAGCAAGCAAAACGTTCTTGATCATGTTCATCAGTTTATCCTGGTCATCTTTGGCTCTAAATAACATATATCCAATGAATCTATAGTGATTTGGTGTCACCTTGTTTCGCCAGATATAGGTGGCGATTACTAAGATGCAGGTTGTAGGATGTTATTTTCATGGCAACGATTATAGGTGTCATTATTGTATTGTACCTTATGCTTCGGCCATCATCAAAGATTGGTCCAGGAATTGTCAAACTGGATATGAGTAACCTCTTGAATATTGTGCCTTTGTACATATAATGTGCTTCCTACTCCTGATAGTCGATTCATATCAGTTCATTCCTTCCATCAGCTTGTTCTGCATTCACCTAACCCTAGCGTACTCTGGTTTACACAATAACATATTTTTCCTTGTGATAAGCTGCATCCTTTACTCGTTTCAGTTTCTGACATTCCCTTGATACATGCCCATATTCCTTGCAGTTGTAACACTGAATCCCAGACTTTTGCACTACCGGAGTACCTACATTTTCCCTAGCCCCAGCAACATTGACTGCCCTCTGATTATCATACCCAGTTCCTCTGTTGATTCTTGGAGAATTATCTTGATTAGCTCGACTGGTGTTTGATGAAGTTCG
The DNA here is from genome assembly GCA_026074375.1 of Tanacetum coccineum. NCBI lineage: Eukaryota > Viridiplantae > Streptophyta > Magnoliopsida > Asterales > Asteraceae > Tanacetum > Tanacetum coccineum. The sequence goes on from BQNB010085041.1 coordinate 5,331, forward strand.
AAGGTTGTTGTTGGTAGGTTTGTAGATTTTCTTGAACGAGAGAGAAATTAAAGCCATGAGTTTGTCAATCTCCTTTTCCTTTGACATTTCCTCATCTTCAGTAACCGTAGCAGGTTCTGGATCATAAGTAGGAGCAGAAGAGGTAACAATTGCTTTTCCTCTGTTTCTGGTAGACTGTTGCGATCTGGTGGAGGAATATTGAGTGTTTTGAGTAGGATGGTTTTGATGATGGTAAACTGGTTGTTGTTGAGCAACAAGTGCAAGTGGATTAGCAGTACGTGCTAGTCTTTCAGCTCTTATCTCATTGACTTCATTCTGGTGTTGCTTCAGAATGTCATAAAGCTTGTGATAGGAGACAGTCTTCAGCTCTTGACTCTGCTTAACAAGTGTCACAAACCTTTGCCATTCTGGTTGTAGTTGAAGTAAGAACTGGACATTCACTTGATGATTTGTAACATGACACTGATTTCTGACAAGCTCATTCATCATCTTGTAAAACCGTGAGTAATACGATTCAAGTGATTCACCATCCCGTGATGTGAATTTTCCAAACTCCCAATATAAATTGGTTTCAAGATCTTGAACATTGATTGATTCACCTTGTTTCAACCTTTCAATGGCTTTCCACATTTCACATGCATTCGGACAAGCATCAACTGTGGAGTAGATATCGTTATCTATCCCTGTGAGAATGATCTGAACGGCTTCAGCTTCGGCATTCAGTTGATCGCGTATGTCTTGTGAAACATTCTTATAGTTCTCCATATACCTCTCTGTAGTTGTTTCAGAACTACCTTCAGCAACTGGAACTGTCTTCTCAGCCCATTGATACGTGTATGGTGGATTTTGGAGACAATAGTGGATGAGTTCACTGTTAGGTTTGGTGTCAATGTATCTCTTGATTCTGGATTTCCACTGAACGTAATTACCCGGTGCTAACATTGGTGGACGATCTTTGCTACCCGCTTCCATGATAGCATTATGAAGAGCATTCGATGATTGAGTTTGCAAATTGATATTTGAATTTGACATTTTGATGAAGTTGTGAATGGATATCGGATCTTAAGTGTTATGAAGTGTTGATTGTATTGTGGTGAGAGAGAATGCAATTAACTCCACGGGATTTTACAACTCTATGATTAAAACCGAGAAGGAAAAAGTTTACTTGTCGGGATTTTACAAAATCAATAGAAAAACCGTGAAATTAAAATTGACATATTTCGCTTGCTGGATTGCATGTTTCGCTTGAAAAATGAAAGTTGCATGTTTCGCTTGAAAAATGAATACTTGTTTCGCTTGAAAAATCAAAACTGCATATTTCGCTTCAGTTTCTTTACATATTTCGCTTGAACAAAATCCTGCATATTTCGCTTGACTTGAAAATGCATATTTCGCTTGGCAGTTAAACTTGCATATTTCGCTTAAACATTCAACATATTTCGCTTCGTCTTAAACCTGCATATTTCGCTTAACATTCAAACATATTTCGCTTCTCATTTTTTAACATATTTCGCTTCAAAGTTAAGCCTGCATGTTTCGCTTGGATATCAAACGTACATATTTCGCTTGAAATTACACCTGCATATTTCGCTTAACCTATCTTACATATTTCGCTTGCAGTCACTTTTGGGTGAAGGACCACAAACACAAACAAACAAGTTGTCCTATTTTTTGTGAAGAAAAAAGGTGGATCTTTGTTCCCTTGGCTTAACCGGTTTGGGACCACATAAAAAATAAGAGAAACCACAAATAAGCCCGAATTAAGATTGTAAAAAAGCTTGAATAAGCTTGAAATAAGCTAGGAATTAGCACAAAAATTTGCAACAAAACTGAAGAAAACTAAGAACCTAGTTTGAAGAACAAACAAAAAGAAAACGTGACTCTGTGAAACTTTCTAAATCACACAAGAAAACACTCGTCGAAAGAAAGGAAGAAGAAAAATAAGGACGGATTGTAATAAGCTTATAAAAAAAATGATCTTTGAGCTTAATCTAAGACATTTGATGACTAGACGAAGTCACTTTTGAACTAGTTTTAGCAAAAAAGGGATATAAGCAAAACAAGTCGAATAACGTTCTCCAAAAAATAAGACGTTTGAGCTTGTGAACAAAATAAGCCCACGAAAAGTTTATGAAAAGACTACAAGAATCGAACATAAACACCCTTTGCAATTCTAAGTGTTACCACATGTTAGGTCTTATGTTATCTTCACAACTATAATGAAAACCCAGAAATACGCCTCTAGAATTAAGCTCTATTAGAGCTGGGCAACATAAGAAAGATAAGAGAAGAGAAAAGAATAGGAAATTAGATTAGAGAGACAAAGGTGAGGTTACAAGTGTGGTTGGAGAAAATGAAACCAACACCTCTCTTCATGTGTCGAGAGGGTTTCTTTTATACCCTTGAGCCATAAGTGGCATATAGGATTTTCTACTTGGGTCGGGCTTGGCTAAACTTAGGCTTTGAGCCCGACACACGGACTATATTAGATTACAATCCAAGCCCATTGAACCCGACTAGCCTATTACAATACAAGACCTAGTTTGACTTTATAAGACCTATAACATTCTTGTTTGATCTAATATAATTAAGGCTAACACTATCCCTCAGCATGTAGGCTCTTCCCTGAGCATTGTTGTTGGTGGTCTTTCGGCACTGATTTGCATTAATTGCCCTTTATCTCCAGCAGGCACTGACAAGTACCTGTCACTCGTTCTAGCGAATTACTTCCAGTGGGCTGGCCTTTGTTTTTTGCTGTTCTTAGTCAGATAACCCAACTTTATTTTTGCAAGTATTACACTTGACTGTACAAGGGGCCTATGTAATGCAGAGTTGCAATTCTTACACAAGGGGTGGTTTTCTAGTATACCTATTTGTTTTCAGTATGAGAGTGAAGCATAAGACTGAGGTTTCTCCTGTACTTCTTTTCTGTTGTGGTTGGTGATTAGGTGCGGTTGTTGGTGTTGGTGTTACGGTAGTTGTTGTTATTATTGTTGCGGTAGTTGTTGTTGTTGAAAGTTCTTTTGTCGTCAAAGTTTCATTTGTGATCACTTAATACTTGCATCAGAGTGTGCTTTGTTACCTGATCCATTAGCTTCTGAGATGTGTTAATTGGACTTCCTTAGAGTTTTGAGGTTTTAGAGGGCTGTTGTGTAACATTTACCTTCAATACTTTGAGGCAATCCCCCGATGAAAACTTCCATCATTTTCTTAGTAGATTTGGCACCATAGATTCTACCATCACATTAAGTATATGTGAGGGACACAAGTTGCCAATCCTAGATTTTCTCACATATGCCTTGAGATTCATTCCTTTCACAATAGATGGTTAAATATTCGTCTTCCATCTTCGCTGGACTCAGTTCGGGGGATAAATTTTCGTTTATTAAAAATATTCTTGAATTCAAACCCAGGTAATCTTGTAGCTTCTTTATCATAAATAGGTTAGGCAAAAGAGTTTTCCACCAGGATAGAGCTTCTTAAGTTTAAAAAGTACCAGTAGCAAACTTCACCTTGCAGTCTTCGGTACAGTTGCTACGGGAAAACACTGATTCAGTTCGCTCAAACCAGCGGATAAGACCAACAGCGCCTTCTGTACCTTTGAAGTTGATAGGTTGGCAGCTCATGAACTCTTTGTAGCTACACTTTCTTGCTACAGGAGCTTCTCTTTCTCCGGTGTTCCTATTGGTATTGTCAGCATTTGCCATTGTTGCAGCTTGTGCTTCCAGAGCTGTGGTAACACTGTCAGCAACTAGTTTCCTGATGGCAGCTTGAGTCATGGCTGGTGCTTCAGATGTTGATGTCCTTTTGGGAGGCATTCTATCAACATAAGACAACACGTAATAAGAATGATATCACAATTCTTTCCTCAAAATGTGTAAGGTTCAAAAATAAACATTGTCACAATAGTGATATCATAGATACTTATTTGATATGAATTATAACAAGCATCTGATTTATTAGAAGTCACGGTATGATTCATAATGATGAAGACGAAGATGTAATATAGGACACAGGATGAATATAAAACGGGATCACCATTATATTATATCATGAACAACTTGCCTTTGTATTGTACATAGTCAAAATTTGACAAGTGTTGTTATTTATACCACACATCTCATAGCTAGCTTCTATCAGCATCTAATCTAGTAGTCCGATGGTCTTTCTTGGCTGTTCTTGAGTTCATAGATTGCATTCAGAAGACTTTCCTTGTCTGCTTGGTGACGAACCTGGATATCTTTGATGATTTGTTCTAGATTAGCAGTCCTAAAGCAAGCCAGAGCAATCTTGCTGTTATTTCCCATTTGCTTTCTTTGAAGTTTAGTAATTTGAGTACGAGACTCTTGGAGTTCATGTCAAAATTCTTGTGTATGATCAATCGACCTTTTCAAGACCTTCTATTTGTCTTATATGTGTAAAGCGTTGAGAGAGAGTTTTTCTAGATGATTCAATAATTTTCCTCAATTTGCTCCTCGTGGCCGTTCAAGATTTGTCTTACGAGAGCTTTCTCTATCTCAAATGCTTGATGTAGGGCAGAGTAGAGGAGGGATGATGTCGGTCACGCTCATTTCTTAAGTGGGTAATAATTCCTCAAGAAAAAGAATTTTGCGGATTAACATTGGAGTAGCTTGGAAGATGAAGGGCACAATAGTTGGTGGTGGATAGGTGATTATTTAGCATGGTATGATGCATGACTTCATATAAGGTCATCATGAAAAGTGAAAGTGGTTGTGAAGCTATTGTGAACTAACCTAAATGGGTTATGTTGGAAGAGCGTAGAATAAATTATTTCTGGTGAAGACTTGGGATAGTCCGGTGACGCCTAGGATTTAGTCAGGAAAGTATGAGGAAAAAAAGCATCATTAATATGGAGTAGTTTGGTTGGAGAAGACATCACTCTGTTTAACAACCCAGCGGTCAAATACATAGTTATTTATATATGTATAATAGTTATGTTATTTACATACTATCTCGGGAGATGTAGTGGCTTCGAAGGACTTTACTTGGATAGAAAAGAAAATAGTTATAGTTAAGGTTTCAACCTTGTTAGCATTATTATATTAAAGTCAAACAAGAATGATTTATCTGTCTTAGAAGTCAAACTAGGTTTGTATTGTATAGGTAGTCGGGTTAACGGGTTTGGATTGTAATCTAATATTGTCCGTGTTGATTCGGGCTTAAAGCCCAAGTTAAACCAAGCTCAGCCGTTAGAAAGCCCAAGTGCCAAGATAGCAAGGCATGGGTATAAATATCCCTTCACCACACTTGGTGAAGGGTGTTGGTTACATTTTCATTCACTTGTAATCCACCAACTCTCTAATCTAACATTCCATCTTTGTTTCTCTCTCTACTTTCTCTCTCTAAGTTTTCTTCTTATTTTCTAGCATATTGGTAAAGATTAGTGTTGTGTAATGGATTAATTCATGGTGTAACATGTGGTTAACAAGCCAAGGGGTTTTTAGGTTTAGTGTTTGTTTTGTGAGAAATTCGTGGGTTTTTTTGTTGGTTTTTCTTTGGTTCGAAAAAAGCAAGAAAAAAAAATCAAACTTTGATCTTTGTTTCGTGGTTAAAAGTGTTAAAGACTTGTACTTTCAGGCTTAGATCAATTCCTTGCATCATTACTAGGTGGTTTTAACATCATTTCGTAGCTTACAAGAAGTGGATGATTTTTTCTAGGTGTGTTTTGCCCTTTCAGGAAGGGGGTTCGTGTTGCGTTTTGCTCAAGTCATTTTGCGTTTTGCTCAAGTTTTTTTTTTGCTCATAATTGCGTTTTGCTCAAGTCATTGCGTTTTGCTCAAGTCATTGTGTTTTGCTCAAGTCATTGCGTTTTGCTCAAGTCATTGCGTTTTGCTCAAAGACTCGTTGCGTTTTGCTTAGACTCGTTGCGTTTTGCTCAGATTCGTTGCGTTTTGTCCTACTCGTTGCGTTTTACTCAAATTCGTTGCGGTTTGTCTCAGGTTGAGATTTGCTCATTGCGTTTTGCTCATTGAAGACCATTTTTATAACAAATCTCAACGTTATGCTGCCAAAATTTCAAAAAATGTTGCGTTTTGCCTAAAAGCACTGCGTTTTGTCTAGTTGCGTTTTGCCTAAAGCACTGCGTTTTGACTCGTTGCATTTTGTCTAAAAGAAGTCACTGCGATTTGACATTGCGTTTTGTCTCGCGAAACTTGTTGCGTTTCGTGAAAAAGAAGGTTGCAGTTTGTCAAAGTGTATTGCGTTTTGTCTAAACGTTGCGTTGCCTTTCAGATGCGTGTCTGTGTATGATGTCTCGGCGTTTTGTCTATTGAGATTTGTCAAACATTCTTGGTTGAGATTTGACAATCGTTCTTCGTTGTTTGATACTTGTATTACATTGACTTCGTTAGTCAACGAACCTAAGGACTTAGAAATTCATTTTGGACTAACATACAATCAATTATTTAACAATCAACAAGCTTAATTAATTCATCAACATGAAACCTTCAATTTAGTCTACTTTCACGGGTTTGTCTATTGTTTTGTATAAATCAGACAAGAATTTCACTTTCTTCTCGGTTTTAATCATAGAGTTGTAAAATCCCGTGGAGGTAAATTTCATTCAATCAAAACCACAATTCAATCAACACTTCATAACACTTAAGATTCCGTATATCAATACTTCATTAAATGTAAAATTCAATTACCAATTTGCAAAAATCAATCATCAAATGCTCTTCATAATGCTATCATGGAGCGGTAGCAAAGATCGTCCACTAATATTAGCACCGGGGGTAATTTCGTTCAGTGGAAATCTAGAATCAGAGATACATTGACTCAAACCTAACAGTGAACTAATCCACCATTGTCTCAAAATCCCATACAAGTATCATTGGGCTGAGAAAATAAAAGTTCAGTTGCTGAAAGGTAGTCTGAAAACAACTGAGAGAGGTATATGGAGAAACTATATGGTATATTTTCAAAAAGACATTCGAGATCACTAAATGTGAGCTGAAGCCATTCAGATCATTCTCACAAGGATAGATAACGATATCTACTCTCAGTTGATGCTTGTCGAATGCATGGTGAAAAGTGGAAACCATTGAAAGGTTGAACAAGGTGAATCAATAATGTTCAAGATATTAAACCAATTTATATTGAATTTTGAAAATTCACATCCGGGATGGTGAATCACTTGAATCGTATTATTCAGTTTTACAGATTGATGAATGAGCTTGTCAGAAATCAGCTTTTCCGTGTCCGTTTAACAAATCCATCAATTATATCCAGTTCTTACTGCAAACTACAACCAGAATGGCAAGGTTTGTTATGATACTTGTTAGCAGAGTCAAGAGCTGAAGGACTTTCTCCTATCAACCAGCTTTATGACATTCTGAAGCAACACCAGAATGAAATCAGTGAGATAAGAGCTGAAAGACTAGCATGTACTGCTAATCCACTTGCACTTGTTGCTCAACAACAACCAGTTTACCATCCTCAAAACCATCCTATTAAAACACTCAATATTCCTCCACAGATACAACAGTCTACCCGAAACAGAGGAAACGCAATTGGTTAACCTCGTCTACTCCTACTTATGATCCAAAAACCTGCTACTGGTTAGAAAGATGAGGAAATGTTAAAGGAAAGGAGATTGGGCCCAACGCATGGCTTTAATTTTCTCTCTCGTTTCAAGAAAATCTACAAACCCTACCAACAACAACTTTCGAACATTTATCAACACCTGTTGAGCTAATCAGATTAAATTCTCAAGAATTAACAGAGGAACTGGGTTTATGATAATCAGATGGTAGTCAATGTTTTAGGCTAGAGAAAATGTAGGTACTCGGTAGTGCAAAAGTCTGGGATTTCAGTGTTATAGCTGCAAGGAAATGAATGGGCATGTATCAGGGAATGTTAGAACCAAAACGAGTAAAGGGATGAGCTTATCACAAGGAAAAGATGTTATTGTGTAAACAAGAGGAAGATGGGGGTTCAGCTTGAATCCAGAACAAGCTGGATTTGGAAGGATGATAATGATGATGAGTCTGAAACATGAATCTGGAAGCACATTATATGTACATGGAAACAGATTCAAGAGGTTACTCCAGATCCGTTGACAATTTCTAGGACCATTCTTTGATGATGAGCAATGCTTAAGGTTCAAAACAATAATGACAAGTATATATGTTTGCCATGGAAATGAACTCCTGAGCAACCTGAATCTAGTAATGACATATATCTGGCGGAACAAAGGTGACTTCAATATCACTATTGCTTCATCGGAATATATGTTATGATAGCGCACAGGAGACAGGATGAAAACTGAATGATCTTGATTCAAGAAGTGATTTGCTTGCTTCTTTAATTTAGAAACTAAATGTGAAAGTGTGAACACCAAAAAACGAAATAAGTTTTTGGATATCATCAAAACAAGGAGTTAGTTGATAATTGAAGGTGATTGAGGCTTTAAAAATATGATAAAGTTTAGAATCATCTAAATAACATTTTAAAGAAGCAAACAATGAAACGTCAAGACTAATCAGTCGATGTTTAAAAGACCTTAAGAAGTCCAAGCGGAACTTGATAAGTATAATGATGAGATTTATGCGTCAAAGTGGAAAATTGATTTGCAATAGCTAATGGGGGATTTAATGTCATACAAAATCGATTTTGAAAAATCATCTAATGCATATACTCAAAAAATAAATGATTTAAATCAAACGATTTCGGATATGAAAAAGGAGCTTTGTGCACATCAAGAAACCATCTCCATAATGTCACAAGCAAAAGGAGGGTCAGGGGATTAAGTTTACAAACTCGTGAAAGACAAGGAACTTGATAAAGTCATTGCTTTAGAAAACAAAGTCAAGGTTTTGAATGATATTGTATATAAAACCGGCCAATCTGTTCAAACAATGAATATGCTTAACCGTAATTGTAAAACGAGTTTTGCAAAACCTGAGTTCCTCAAGAAAGCTCAAAGATGCGGAATCCTTAGTCTGTATGATCTAGGTTGCTACAATGATATTTGCGTTATTGGTAGCCCCTAGATTTGATTCTGACGAAACGCAAATTTCGTTTGAAAATGAAACGTCCGATCAAAGTAAGCGATTTAATCAGATTCGTTTGATTATGATCAGGTTGAATAATCTTTTGATTTGTTTGTCTCAAACGGGAAGTCGATCTGAATCCCTACTTTTCCAAAAACGTCAAAGATGATGTCAGTACTTTCTTCTAATAGGACATTTTTCCAAAGGGTCTTTTCGTAAACAAACAACTTTGTTACAAAAACGAATGGATGAATTTCATTCCTTGCTGGGATCAAAAATTGTAAAAGCTCTATATGAAACTCTTTCAGGATTAAAAAGAGTGTTGACACGATTTTTTGACGGAGTGGACGTTGCAAATCAAAAACAATTGCAAAACAGAACATATTTTATGGTCATCGATACTTTCATTTCAAACATAATAGAAGGAATTTTGGCCCCCAAATTAGCAGACTCAATGCGGACTTAGAAAATTTTCACTTGTGTTTGAACGAGGAAATGGTTGCTGATTTGAGATACTTTAATTCTCTTGAACATGAAGTAGACACTCTCAAATCTCAACTAGAAACTCAAAAACACAGTTTTTGAATGAAATCGACCGACTTTCAAGGGAATATTACTATGCTGATCACATGAATGCAATACTTGGTGTATACACTAAACTCGATGAAGTGACTAATCTGCAATGTGAAACGTAGAAACTGGGAAAAATTTGTGAACATCTTGAAAAAAAAAGAGCTTTACAAGTTTTTAGAAGACAATGTCAAAGAGTTTTGAAAGTACTTCAGAAACATTGCGTTTAATCTTGAACTTGATTTACAACAGTATAAAGAAAAGATAAAAAATGACAAATCTTTCATGGAAAATTTGCTCAACGTATTTTTGATAAAGAACGTGAATAGTATTTTTGAAATTTTCAAGACTTGAAGCTCCAATTACAGACAAATAATTTCAATAAGTCAGTTGGAAAAAAATCATTAGAAAAGATGAAAGGAAATATGTGAACTAAGTTGAAAAAATCATTGGTATTCGCCAACGAATGCTTTTAAAAGTCAAAGACAATACATTTAGGTAAACCAGCTATTTTTTTACGATTCTCTAGCAAAAGAAAGATTTCTCAAGTCAAAGCAATTACCTATAAAATGTGAACATGATTTTTTCAAAACTAATCAACCAGCAAAGATTTTGCCTCAGAATATGTTGCCAATTGTCAGGAACACAAATGTAATTGCACCAGGAATTTAAAGTGCACACAAGCCTATAAAACTAGGAAAACACCTAGTTGCATCAAGGACATAAGGAACCTAGCAAACGCGGTGTCTTTTCTACAGGAGTAATTCCCAAATACTAGAGTTTAGCATACCACAGCTTAAGAGCAATATATGAAATATAGAGTCATGCCTAACAATAGTCAAGGGATGAAGAGAGAGTAGAAGAACACCGTAGGAACTTTAAGTTTTCTAAGAATAAAATGTCTGTAACTGCGTGTAATGACAGTTTGAATGTTAAGACCTCAAATGTTAACTTTGTTTGTGTGACTTGTGGAAAATGTGTGTTGAATGACAATCATGATTTGTGTGTTCTACATTATATCAATGGCGTGAATTCTAGAAGTAGACAACTAATGGTTGTGCCTATTAGTACTAAAGAACCCAAGCAGAATGTGAACCAATCTGTTGTAACATCCTGTAAGAAAACCGTTGCAAAAGACTCCACTATCAAGAAATCTAGAAACATAATGGAAGTTTATAAGGCGAGTTAGTAAGACATTGCGTTGGTGGTATCCTAAGGATACTCCACCCGGATATAATTGGAAACTAAGACTCAAAAAGAAATGTTAAATCAAACATTAGTTGCCTCTAGGAAATGCATCTAGGTCTACTAATATTTTTGGAGCATAAGATACTGGTGTTACACTGTGGTCAATACTCCATTGTCTCTCTAATTCTTTTGCAGCTCGTAGAGATAATCCTATTCATCGTCGACTTTGGGTGCTCAAAGCACATGACTGGAAATCTCAAACTTCTAACATATTTTGTGGAGAAATTTCTGGGTACGGTTTAAAGTTTGGAAATGATCAATTGCACCAATTCTTGGCTGTGGCGATCCTGGTTCAAGGAACTATTACCATCAAACGGGTTTATTACGTTGAAGGGCTTAATCACAATTTATTCTCGGTTGGTCAATTCTGTGATGCGGATTTGGAAGTTGCTTTTCGGAAGTCTACCTGTTACATCCGTGATTTGAAGGGAAATGATCTTCTCAAAGGTTCTCGTGGCCACGATTTATTATTCAATTTACTCACTTCAAGACTCAAACAACTCCCAATATAATTTATTAATGGCTAAGCAACATCGGCTAAGCATGGTTATGGCATCGTTCGTCTATCTCATTTAAACTCGACACCATCAACTTGCTTTTCGAAGATAATATGTGAATGGCCTTCCAAAGCTGAAATTATTCAAGATCATCTATGTTATTTTTGAGTTAGGGAAAGCAAAAAGAAAGTCTTTTTACACTAGACTACCCGAGCTCAATAAGAGGTATAAACTTCTACTCCATGGACTTATGTGGTCCAATACGGGTAGAAAGCATTAATGGAAAGAAATATGTTCTCGTAATTGTTGATGACTACTCCCGATATACTTGGACTCACTTCTTGAGGTCCAAAGACGAAACACCTGGAGTTCTCATTGATTTCCTCACACTTGTCCAAAGAGGACTTCATGCTCAAGTTACAACAGTTCGAACTGACAAAGGCACGGAATTTCTTAATAAAACTCTTCATGCATACTTTGCAAAAGAGGGAATAAGACACGAAACGTCAACTGCTCGAACACCTGAACAAAACGGCGTTGTCGAAAGACGAAACCGTACTCTTGTTGAGGCTGCTCGAACAATGCTAAGCGCCGCTAAAGTTCCTTTGTTCTTCTGGGCTGAAGCAATTGCAACAGCATGTTTTACTCAAAACCGTTCACTTGTAATTCCTCGACATGAGAAAACACCTTATCATATCATCAATGCCCGGAAACCGTCAGTCAAGTTCTTTCACATCTTTGGTTCTCTTTGCTACATCGTCAGAGATGGTGAAAATCTTGATAAAATGAAGGAAAAAGGTGATGCATGTATTTTTGTTGGGTATTCTACTCAGTCAAAGGCTTACAGGGTATTTAACAAGAGAACAAGAATGATAGTTGAAACAATTCATGTTAACTTTGACGAATTGCCTCAAATGGCGTCAGATCACGTCAGTTCTGACCCCGGTCCACAATGTTCAACAACGGTACTTGAACAAGACAGTTTAAGTCCCGGTCCACAAAGTCAAGAAAATGTTCCTCAAGTTGCTGAGACAGTAACAACGTTAAATGAGCTGGAATTGCTATATAGCCCGATGTTTAGTGAATTACTCAATGGAAATTCTCCTGTTGTGTCAAAGTCTTCCGTTGTACATGCTGCTGATAATCCCGATAAACGTCAACAACATAACACAACTCACACTTCTACAACAACCGATGTTGCAGATCCACCTCCATTGAACATTCATTCAACACATCAAACTCCAACTCAAGTACCAACTATCACTGCACCTGAGAACATTATTCAAGCAGAAACCAATACAGAAAATGCACAATTTGACGAAGATGAATTTATCAACATCTTTAGTACACCGGTACAAGAACAAGGGGAGACATCATCTCGTCATGTTGATTCGTCAAACATGCATACTTTCTATCAACACCATCCTTCCGCACAACGTTGGACAAAAGATCATCCATTAGAACAAGTCATTGGAAATCCTTCTCAATCAGTTAGAACAAGACGTCAGCTAGAAACAGATGGCGAGATGTGTATGTTCGCACTCACCGTGAGTCGAACCGAACCAAAGAACATCAAAGAAGCCATGGCTGATTCTGCATGGATTGAATCAATGCAGGAAGAACTTCATCAGTTTGATCGATTAGATGTATGGGAATTAGTCGACAGACCACTTTGCAAAAATGTCATTAACTTAAAGTGGCTCTGGAAAAACAAACGTGATGAGGAAAATACTGTCATTCGCAACAAATCTCGTCTTGTGGCTAAGGGATATGCTCAAAAGGAAGGAATTGATTTCGAAGAGTCATTTGCACCAGTTGCTCGGTTGGAAGCTGTACGATTGTTCATTGCGTATGCTGCACACAAATCATTTACAGTGTACCAAATGGACGTTAAAACAACATTTCTTTACGGTCCTCTGAAGGAAGAAGTGTACATAAACTAGCCAGATGGATTTGTTGACCCATATCATCTTGACCAAGTTTACCGTCTCAAGAAAGCATTATATGGTCTCAAACAAGCACCAAGAGCTTGGTATGATGAACTCTCCAATTTCCTGGTATCCAAAGGATTCTTAAAAGGTTATATTAATCCAACTCTGTTCATAACTAAACATGAGGAAGACATATTGCTTATGCAAATTTACGTTGATGACATTATTTTTGGTTCTACGAACCCAAAACTTTCAAAACGATTTGCAAAACTAATGCACAACAAGTTTGATATGTCTATGATGGGGGAGCTGAAATTCTTTTTAGGAATTCAGACCCACCAATCCCCTCTAGGTATCTTCATAAACCAAGCTAAGTATACTCAAGAGATACTTAAAAAGCATGGTATGACCTCATGTGATAGCATTGGTACTCCAATGGCTACAAAACACCTAGATGCTGATTTGAGTGGTACTCCGATCAACCAAATGAAATATCGTAGTATGGTCAGAGCACTCATGTACCTAACAGCAAGTAGACCAGATATTGTACATGCAACATGTTATTGTGCTCGCTATCAAGCGAAACCGGTATGACTTGTTTACTAAAGCTTTATCGGAAGATAGGTTTAAGTATCTTGTCAGACGACTCGGTATGAGATGTTTGACTCCAGATGAACTGGAGGTTCTGGCAATTGAATCTGCTTGATCCATCAAACATCAATTTGTAAATATTTTTATTCTCTCTTTATTTTTTATTTATAAAAAAAATTTGAAAACGAAAATACAAAAAGAAAATAGAAAAATATAAAACCTAGAAAAACAAAATATAAAATCAGAAAATTTTCAAAAATACCAAAAAGAATCTTCTCGACATGTCTCTTGGAATCGATAACATTTACGTACCTAGAAATGTTGATTAACATCGACACGGGCGTGTAAATGAAGTTCGAACATGAGTTTTCAAATGCTTTCAAAACATGTCATTTCTAAAAAATTTCTCTATGACTTATGTACATTTTAGTGCATAACTCGGTCTCATATGTAATAGGGAAGTGTACGCTTCAGTGCGCTTACTCTAAAAATAGAAGAGAAGTCTTCTATCATGTTTTTTAAAATCGTTGAACATGATTTTTCAAAAAGAACTTTCAATGTCAAAATTGTCTACAATATAATTTGTGGTATTTTTTCCATAAAAAGTGGTATTTGTTAAAATTATGTGTTCAACACTCCCTTCCTCAGATAAGTTTTAAAAGAAATGGTAGTACGTAAATGTTCATTTATGTGAATCAATTTCTAGGAGGACTTTTTAAAAACAAAAGCCTTTAATGTGCAGGACACATCTCATAAATGTCAATTTTAAGTATCCTAACACAAATTGTGAATTAAAATGTGGAAACATATAATTGCATTATTACTAAACAATGTTCACTAAGGTATCCTCACTCCGTCTTCAAACATTTGTGGAGTCATAACATTTTTTCATCCAATGACAAGTTTTAATAAATATTGGTATCCCACATATACTGTTGAAGGGGACAATCCGGAAAATGAATTCATGCAATATCGAGTATAATTTTTCTCCCCATAGAATTTTTTAATGTCAAATTTTAATCCAATTGGTATTTCAATACTAAGTGTTTTATTATTAAAAATAAATGGAGAAAAAATGTTGATTAAAATGTTATATAGAAGAATGTGATCTTTAAGACTCTAAGTGCAACTCTTTCCTTCTAGTGCTAAGCAATTTTGAATCTCTAGCACTGGTAGGGGTAATTTAAAAATAACAATGTCAGAACATGGTTTTAATGGTTCGATCTCTACACCAACAACTCTATTAATTCACGAACGATGTCTAAAGCATAAGTGATTAGGTTAGGTATAAGTCCTTACGATCCAACCAAACCGGAGGGATCTACCCAAGGACTCTTCATAGTAGAATTGCAGTCCTTATGTATGAAGGAGAAGAATGTGTAATAAGGGAAATGGTCGACTAGATTGAGCTAACACTGACCAATCACAACACGGTGTTAGAAATGACTCATTGGTAATGCATTGCAGGGGTCTTTACTAATAAAAAGAAATGTATGGATAAAGGGTGAAAACAAAACAGCCCTCCTCACAACTTAGGTAGAAACCGGATCAATACATAATCTATCAAAATCACAAAGATGATTGTTGATATTGAAGACGACATCATGGACCCAGTGATGCAATACACAACCCTTCCCAGCCATTCGAGTTTCTCTCAAAAGAAACTTGTCTCATTTGTCACGGAGATACACACGTTATCTATTAACATCTCACTCCATGATTGTTAATATTGAATAGGTGGCAGTCTGCTTCAGCCTCCGATTATAAAAAAACCAAAGTGCACAAATCGAGTCTAGAGCTAAGAAGAGATCAAATTATAAATCTCATTAGGACACAATGTCAAAATACTCTTACTGAACACCATAAAGTTCACAAGTTATAACAAAGAGTCCTACGCATTATCCTTAAGATCTTGCCAGAACATCCGAGTGATACTTAAGTATTCACAGTGAAGATGGAAATCATGCTTGAGCCAACATCAAACAAGCTCTTGGTAGGTGACTTGCAAGATTTTTGTATGAAAAAAAAAAATTTTACCCCGAGCTTGTGATAACTGGATATCAAATTTGGGCCCATTTAAATGAATTGACGACTAACATTAGAAAGATAGTAACTATTTTGGATTCACTCTTACTGTGTTTCCTGCTTTGAAGACGTTCTGGTAATGAGAACTATCAAGCATGATGATCTAATACAATCAGTGTTTGAAGATCCTACGCTTTGACTAGAAACCTCTGTCAAGGAGATTCGTTGAATCTACCTGATCACATTGTAAAAGTATTCTATGACTATAAAACGGGAAACCGGAAAAAAAGGGGGGGGTTTTTTAAAAAAAAAATTGGGCAACCGAAAGTCAAGATGAATGACAAAGCCTCATTCCACAGCGAAGTCGGATTCATAAACCACATGCTCATACTCAGCTTTCCAAAGTCATCATTCAACATCAAGACAGTTGAGTCAACTTTCCTCAACATCAAAGAGCCTCAAAGCAAAAAAGAATAGTCTATTTGGTGAAGAATTTTAGAATATAATCATAATAAGTCAATACAAGAAATGTGTAACAATAATGAGCAAGTTGGTCCAATGAGCACAAAGTTAACAAGAAGTCCAAATCAAAGTATGATCAAGTAAGGGAGATATGCATAGATAAACGATCTTAAGAACACAAAGTCAAAAAGATACAAGCTCAAAAAACAAGATCACAAGCAGAATGAACAAATGCCATGTACAAACAATACAAGACCAAACAAGGCAAGCAAAAACGCTAAAAAGTCATAACTTCAACCGTTAGTACAAGAAAGTCATCGATGGTAAGCAAGGCGTTTTGAAGAAAGAGGACTCAAATTAGGGGTAGATTGATAGCCTTAATTATATTAAGTCAAACAAGAATGTATCGGTACTAAAAAGAAGTCAAACTAGTCTTGTATTGTAATAGTCTAGTCGAGTTTCATCGGCCTTTGATTGTAATCTAATATGTCCATGTTTCGGTCTCCAAGCCCAAGTTGTTGGGGGGAAAAAAGCCCGGCAAATAGAAAAGCCCACATGTCACTTATGGCTCAAGGGTATAAAAGAAACCCTCTCCACACATGGAGATGGTGTTGGTTGCATTTTCATTCACGTGTAATCATCCACTTTCTCTTTCTAATCTAACATTCCTAGTTCTTTTCTCTCTCTCTTTTTCTTTCTTATTAAGCCGACTCCTTTGAGCTTATTCAACGCTTATTCGAGTTTTGCTTATTGTTGTGAAGGATTTATATATGACCAACATATATCATATTGAACGTAGACTTCACATAGCACATCAGAGAAGTCCAAATCTAAGCACCTGAAAAACATGCTTAAAACGTCAATATAAAGTTGGTGAATTTATAGGTTTAAGCAAAGTAATTGCGAGAATAAAAAATGTTTAGTGAATACTGCTTCACTCACAGTATTATGAAAAGCATTTAGTAATCATAAACGTTCAACGAGACTAACAGTAGCAATTACTCTACCAGTAGGAACTACATACCTACCAGCAGGAACTAATAAATACAAATATACCTAACAAAAGGTATTTACTATTGCGCTAAGCTCATGACACTGAAGCTCAATTTAAAGTAGCATATTATATATGCCAAACAAGAAAATAATTGCCCTAGAAGTATCTGACCAAGATCACCTAGTGAAATCTGACATGGTATATATCTGTTTGTTCATGTCTCCCGAATCTAGTAAGCGCTACTTACCCGGATAGGGATAATTAGTCCCAATAGATCTATTTACAACATTCGCGCTCACTTAACCAGTACGGTCGGTTAAGAAATTAACGGTTCATGATAGTTGCGGCTTAACTTAACGGCTATGTCCCACTAGTTTGGGATGATGTATTTGGGTTTTTCGATGGATGATTATATCAACGCGACACGTTGATAAAGGATTTGGATTTCAAGTTGTAAGAGTTTGGTGGTTGGTTAAATAAAATAAACTGACAGATAAAAGCAAAGTATGTAATATATTCCGTATATATTACATATGAAAGATTAAAAAATATATAATATGTGGCGAGTATTATATATAAGAAAAAGGGAGACGAGAAAGATAAATATTCGAAGTATATAATATTTTGCATGTATTTTATAAGAAACGTGAGAAAATAATTGTAACAATATAATTCGACACGTGTTCGGAAATCACCAAATAAATTAATAAAGAGTTCTTGCATAAAAGTAAACACACGTTTTCAAGTTTCGAATTAGATAAATGACATTTTTAAGTTTTTACAAAAGTTATTATTTTATCTTCTAGTCGGAAATTATAAATAATATTTTATAATTTAGTATTTCGTTACGCGTTTTAACTAAATTAGTTGTCTTGTTTGTAAAAGTATAGTTTTCGTTTATTTACCGGTTTATTGTATCATTACAAATTAATAATCTTAAGACTATATCTCGTTCTTTTATCGGTTTTCTAAAATAATAAAAATTTTAGTGAAAATTACTAAGTATAGATATTTATATAAATTTCGACATGACCTATTCGTTGATATGACGTTTCCCATATTTACAAAATTCAACGTTTTCCCCTTAATCAAATAAATGTAGCAAATATCCGTGTGTTTTTAATATGTATTAGACGAGATCGAATAAGAACAAAAATAAGTAAAATCAAACACACTCCTTTTATAGGCTGTTGTCCCAAACGCACCCTTACGGGTCGCTGAACAGCGAAACAAACACCCATATAGGCTGTTATCCACAGAACCAAACGCCTCTATTGGGCTGTAAAACGCAGAAACAAACACCCTATTTGGGTTGTAAAACTCAAAACCGAAAATAATGAATAACACTTTATATTACCATTTAAACCATCATTTAGATCCGGTTTTATTTATGGAATCTAGAAACATGATTTATTAGTCGGTTATACAAATCAAACACGAACACCTATGCGTGCCCTCACACTAAACCCATTTTAACACAAACCCTTTCTTGGATGGTGACGACAAAGACGTGGCTGTGCCGTGGAGGTGGCGGTTGGTGGGGTAGGGTTCAGTGGTGTGGTGGCTGTCGAGGGTGGTGGGGCTGCGAAGGTGATGGTGTGGCTGCGGTGGTGAGGATGGTGGTGGTGATGAGGTGATGGAGGTGGCGGTGTGGGGAGATGCGTCGGTAGGTGAAGATTGGGTGTCGGCTGGAGGTGACGATGGTGGTGGCTGTCGTCGGCGGGTGGCCGGAATCTGGCCGGAGCGGCGCCAGAAAATGGGAGGAGGGGAGGAGGGAGTGTGTGTGGTGGCTAGGGTTATAATGAATGAAACCCTAGTTGCTTAAGCATTTATACTAGGAAGTTTTAAGAAAATGTGACAAGTCTAAAATAGTCTAAGGTTGATGTTGTAAATATTAACACATAGACCAAAAGTGTAATTTTTGTAAAATAATGGTTCAGAACTCGTTTAGGCTAGTTAACAGTTGATTCAAGACACAAAAATTACGCCGTTGCGTTCAAAATGATTTTTTCATGAAAAGTGAGTATTTACGTATTTTATAAATGTTTTATAAAATTTATTTAAAATGTTTATTATTTATTTGTGTAGTCATCGGGTGTCACGGGCAAGCTTTGTCCGTAAGATAAAACTTTAATTTGAATATTCGCGTTTTTAATACACGCTTTTGAATAAAATGATAATTAATTTATTAAATATTTTTATTTAATAAAATGTGATAATTATATATGATTTAATTATTTTTGTGTCGGTACTCGTTGTGTGCGGTTTTCACAATTTGCGAGATATCTTCTCGTTTGTAAGTCAAATAAATTTGTAAATGAGAGATAAGTAATAATAAATATGTTTATTATTTAAATATGTTTCGAAATTTTACCGGCTACGCGGTAATCGTTTTTATGTGACGGTAAAAGGTCAAAATATCAAAAAGTCAAGTCGGACCCGCAAACTCAAAGGGTAAAGTTGTCATTTAAAGTTCTAAAAATTGCCGGTTGTTACAAATTTACATATAAAAAGACTTATAGCACCATACCAATAGTCAAATATGAAACTACATTGTAATTTTAAAGCGTAATCCATATATAGTACCACTAATAAAACATAGAAAAAGGCCAAAGTGTGCTTGATAAATCTTGTGTAATTCATATATGGTACCATATGAAAAGACTAAGGGCTTGTTTGGTTGGTGGGTTTTAAAAGGTTTGGATTGATAGAAATTTCAAATCCATTGTTTGGTAGAATTTGGTTGGACTCAATAAGGGTTTGATGCCAATTTTGAATTTCGGATCATCTTAGTGGGTTTTGTGAAATGACTGAAATATGTCACAATCAAGAGAAATTTTTTATTACATAAAACATTTCAATCGTATATTTCCTCATCTTCTTTTCTTTTTATAATCTTTTAATTTGAAGTTATACTTTTTTTAATTTAAATTAATATTTAATTTATTTTATAATATATTTCCCTCTTCAAAATCAAATACAAATCCAAATACAAATTCAAATCCTAAACCCATCTTCAAACCAAACGGGCCCTAATAGACTAATTGGATTTGAATGGGTTTCTTTTGCACAATAAATCTTGTATTCACTTAATGAAACTGGGGTCATCTCGAAGTCAATGTTTCTGAATGTTTGAATAACTCTTTTATCATCTGTTACGGGAGTATATAATTAGATTATCTACACTATTGCTATCGTACGTATTTATAAGTTTTTGTATTGCTATTACCCCTTTCTTTGAAGCATCGCGGTTTTATTATGATTTTTTATAGTGAAAGGCTAATAGTTAAGTACAGTAGTAAAGTGACCTCATATTCCGAATCACTCGACCCGATATAACTCGACCCGAATATAACCCGAACCTGACAAATCAATTTCTTATCGAGTCGGGTTACGGGTGAGTTTTTAAAAATCAAAACTCGACTCAACCCGACCCGATTAAACGCGATAACCCGACCCGATAACACCCTTAGCTGTGACTGCAAATATTGTACATTGCAGTGCCAACACGCATCATCTGAGCCGCAGGTTTTAGTGCTAAATCGTTTTTATGTGACGGTAAATGGTCAGAATATCAAAAAGTCAAGTCGGACCCGCAAACTCAAAGGGTAAAGTTGTCATTGAAAGTTCTGAAAATTGTCGGTTGTTACAAATTTACATATAAAAAGACTTATAGCACCAGACCAATAGTCAAATATGAAACAACAGTGTAATTTTAAAGCGTAATCCATATATAGTACCACTAAATAAACATAGAAAAAGGCCAAGTTGTGCTTGATAAATCTTGTGTAATTCATATATGGTACCATATGAAAAGACTAAGGGCTTGTTTGGTTGGTGGGTTTTAAAAGGTTTGGATTAACAAATTTCAATCCATTTTTGTAAATTTTGTGGAACTCAAAGAAGGGTTTGATCCAATTTTGAATTTCGATCAACTTTATGGTTTTTGAAATGACTGAAATATTCACAATCAAGAGAAATTTTTTTTATACAATAAAACATTCAAGTCTAATTTTTCCTCATCTTTTTGCTTTTAAATCTTTTAATTTGTATTATACCTTTTTTAATTTAAATTAATAAGTAATTTTATTTTTATAATATATTTCCCCTCATCAAAATCAAATTCAAACCAATACAAATCCAAAATCTTAAACCCATTTTCAAATCAAACTCCCTAATAACGAATTGGATTTGAATGGGTTTCTTTTGCACAATAAATTAGCTTTATCACTATTGAAACAGGTCATCTCGAAGTCAATGTTACTGAATTTTCCGAGAACTCTTATATCATCTGTTACGGAGTAAAATTAATTAGCTACACATATTGCATCGTACGTAGTTATATTTATTGTATGTATACCCCATGCTTTGAACATCGCTTGTTATTATATTTTTTATAGTGAAAGCTAATATTATACAGTATTAAAGGACTCCATATTCCGAATCACCGACCCGATATAACTCGACCCGAATATAACCCGAACCTGACAAATCAATTTCTTATCGGGTCGGGTTACGGGTGAGTTTTTAAAAATCAAAACCCGACCCGATTAAACCCGATAACCCGACCCGATAACACCCTTAGCTGTGACTGCAAATATTGTACATTGCAGTGCCAACACGCATCATCTGGGCCGCAGATTTTAGTTATCAGGCCAGATGGTATGTGACAGGAAAGACATGAGTGACACACCACTCCTAAAAATGTCCTTAACATTTATATTGGCTGCAAAACCAAGAAGATCGCCATGAATGCATTAGTATAAACCCCCCCAGATACATATCCTCACACTTGTATACCTACATATATTTATACATTTACAAAGAGCTTTCTTAGAAAACGTGCAAAGAATCACACAACATCAGGTTATTTTTTATAAGGCTCAGATAAGTAAGCAACCATGAAAAGAAAATACGGCAAGCATGGCTGCAAACATAGTAAGTTTGCCATGCCAAGATGCACGTATTTCATACTTCAACGCTACCCGATTAGACACAGTGAAATTTTATCATCACAGCCTTTAAGACTCATGATTTTATACAAACGTGACTTTAGACATTTCCATCTTCTCTTCTGTCAATATATAGCATACCACCTCCTACCCCATCTAGGGGCTATAAGAATCAAATAACCAAGATACACAGAAAAAAAAGAGACATCACCGCCATGGATGCAAACTTTGAAAGCTCACACGTTTAAACATGCTCAAATTTGACAATCGTAGCCTCTCAAAATCGTTACGAGGACGACATATAAATAAGTTGTAAGTTTGTAACAACTGTCACAATTAGTATTCAAACCGCGTATGCACATTCTTTTTTTAGTAGCCTATGTGTGCGTACAACATCAAACTTGATATTCTAGACACTCCCAGGCTGCTTGAAAACTGAGGTGCAACTTCATTTAGTTAACCGATAATGCAATGGCTCAGAAATGCACGTGCAATACCGAAAAATCAAGTGATTGATCCGTCATGGCTGCAAACACGATGTTGTGATGCCACGCCAAAAAATAATTCGCTCTCACCCATCATGATTAACCAATTTAAAATTGTTATGGGAATGATTAGTTTGTAACTATTGTCACAATTAACATTCAAACCGCGTACGCACATTGTTATTCTTGAGCAGCCTATGTGCGCGTACAACATCAACCTTGATACGCCAAAAGTGGGAGAGGGATTAAAAAAGTAGATACCAACTATTGCAAGGCGTGCACTTAGCTGCACGTTTTCCTAAGAGTGACCGCTCATTAAAAGTGCAACCCAATTTAGCTAACTGACAATGTAATGGCTAAGAAATGCACGCATGGTACCGGAACATCAGGTGAGCGACCGGCCATGGCTGCAAACACGATGTCGGGATGCCACGCTGAAAAACATGTCATTGTCAGCCATCATGATCAACCAACTAATTAA